>BQNB010089528.1:12593-27386 GCA_026074375.1 Tanacetum coccineum
TTTTAATTCATAAAAAATTATTAAAAAGCCAAAAAAATATAAATCTTTTTTAGAAAATTTTATTTTGTCATTTGAAAGGTTTAGAAACTAAGTTTGATTTTTTAGGGTTAATATTTGCCTTAGCTAGTTTTTAAGTCCCGTTTAGGATTCCCGTTTTGCGTTTTTAGTTAAAAATTTTCTTACCTTAGTTGTTTTTAAGTTTTTGCCTTAATTTTCCTGTAGTTTTAGATAACCAATCATAATCTTGTTCCATTCAAGCATCGATTCTCAAAACGACTCTCGACTTTCAATCGCAATCCTCGTTGGGGATAACGACCCGGGAATCATACTCCCGGTTTATTACAATTGAGATTTTTTGATTCTTATCCTTATATTATATATATTTATAAGTATTTTATATTTATATTTATATTTATATTTTTAAGGATACAATCAATTGCAATCATAACCAAAAGCAGATATTAAAATCTTCATCGGTTATGCTCCAGCAAAGAAAGTGTTCCGGATCTACAACAGAAGGACTCGTTTAATCATTGAAACCATTCATGTTACCTTTGATGAGCTGACAGCAATGGCTTCTAAACAATTCAGTTCAAGACCCGGGCCTCAACTCATAACTCTTACAACACTCAGTTCAGGACTCGTGTCAAACCCTCCTTCTCCAACACTGTCTGTCCCACCAACTAAGAAGGACTAGGAAATTTTGTTTCAACCGATGTTTGATGAATACTTCTCTCCTCCAACAAGTATGCTTCTCTAGTTCCTGCAACTGTTGCTCTAGTTTCAGCTGATTCAACCGGTACACCTTCCTCAACTTCAGTTGATCAAGATGCACCATCACCAAGTACTTCAAAAACCCCTCAAGAAACATAAGCTCCGGTACTTTCTTCCGGTGTTGAAGAAGAAAATTTTGATATTGAAGTTGTACACATGGATAATGATCAATATTTTGGTATTCCAATTCTAGAACTAAGTTTTGAAGAATCCTCTTCTCTGATTGTTATTCCAAATAATGTGCACTCTGTAAATCAACCACCTGAACACATCAGTAAATGGACCAAAGATCATCCGATTGATAATGTAATTGGTGATCCTTCTAGACCAGTCTTCACTCTACATCAAATACAAAATGAAGCCCTGTTCTGTTATTTCGATGCTTTCCTTTCTTCCGTTGAACCAAAGAATTATAAAGAATCATTGACAGAATCCTGCTAGATTGAAGCCATGCAAGAAGAACTCAATAAGTTTGAACGTCTTAATGTTTGGGAGCTTGTACCCCATCCAAATCGTGTTATGATTATCACCTTGAAATGGATATACAAGTCTAAATTAGACAAACTGGGTGGTGTGTTGAAAAACAAGGCTAGGTTGGTAGCGAGGGGATATTGTCAGGAAGACGGCATAGACTTTGAAGAATCTTTTGCTCCAGTTGCACGACTTGAGGCCATCCGTATCTTCATCGCATTTACTGCTCACATGAACATGATCGTCTATCAAATGGATGTCAAGACCGCATTATTAAACGGCATACTTTGTGAGGAGGTCTACGTCAGTCAACCGGACGGGTTTGTTGATCCAGAGAATCCCAATCACGTGTACAAGCTGAAGAAAGCTCTTTACAGGTTAAAACAAGCTCCACGTGCTTGGTATGATTTATTCAAATCATATCTACTCTCCTAGAATTTCTCTAAATGAGCCGTTGATCCTACATTGTTCATCATACGAGAAGGCAAAGACATCTGACTGGTACAGATCTATGTAGATGATATTATATTTATCTCTACAAAACCTGATCTTTGTGAAACATTTTCTGAAATAATGTGTTCAAAATTCAAGATGTCGATGATGGGCAAACTATCATATTTCTTACGACTTTAGATTTCTCAAAGTCCCGAAGGCATCTTTTTAAACCAATCCAAATATGCTCTTGAGATAATCAAAAAGTATGGTATGGAAACTAGTGAACCCGTGGATACTCCCATGGTGGAGAAATCTAAACTGGATGAAGATCCACAAAGGAAAGCCGTTGATCCTACACGTTATCATGGAATGATTGGCTCCGTTATGTATTTGACATCTAGTAGACCAGACCTTCAATTTGTTGTATGCATGTGTGCCTGGTATCAGGCCAAGCCTACCAAAAATCACTTACATGCCGTTAAGCAAATCTTTTGAAATATGGGTCTATGGTATTCAAATGATTCATGTATTGCACTAACAGCTGTTGCAGAAGCTGATCACATTGGTTGCCAAGATACCAGAAGAAGTACATCTAGAAGTATGCAGCTATAGGGTGATAGATTAGTGAGCTAATCGTCCAAAGAGTAGAAAAGCACATCCATATCGAGTATAGAATCCGAATACATTGCCTGGTCAGGATGTTGTGCTCAAATGCTTTGGATGAGATCACAATTGACTGATTGGGTTCAACAAAATTCCTTTGTATTGCGATGATGTGTGCTTAAACACACATCATTTTTATACCGGAAACACACTAAAAGGGACTAATAACCATAAAATATGAGAAATTATATTGCAAATATGTTTGGTATGTGTTATTATGTCTTGCAGGTATAAAGGATTGAAAACAAAGCAAAAACGGTTATTTTTGGATGAGTTTCGACAACGTTTTCACGTTTATCGAGATTCAAACGAAATCGTAAAAATTCTTTGAGCACTCCATTGGAAAGAGCACGAAATTCCAAATCCATCGGTACCTTTCTCACTTTTTGAACCGGTCTAAATAATGTTTTATTGACAGGTCAATGTCTATTTTGACCCTTTGCTAAATAATGAACCGAACCTTTCCAAATAGCCCTTAAGGAATTTTTATTGCATATATATATCAAGAGCTATGCCTAGGGCAGCTGGACTTGTGGTGTCCCTTACGCTCTTACCCGAGAGGTCCCGGGTTCGAAACTGGTTAAGGCCAATTTTGATATTATCCACGTCAGCGGAACGTGGCTGCCACGTGGATGACACGTGGCTGCCACGTGGCAACCCAGCCCGACCCATGACTCGACCAGGCCCGTGACCCGACCCGACCTATGACTCGAGCCAGACCATTGACCTGACACGTAGCTGGCGGCTATCCAATGACAGCCTACAACGTGGCATGGCGGCTGAAGGCTAATCATATATTGCATGTTCGAGATTCAGACCCGGACCATTGACCTGCCACGTGGCTGGCGGCTGACCAATTAGAGGGCGACACGTGGCAAATTGCAGCTGTCAGTGGGAAGGATCCCGAGGCATCTAGAAAGGCCAATAATTACTAATGATTGGGTGCTCATGATTGGTGAATCTGACGAGGTGGCAGAAATGATTGGCTCATGATGAATTTGGTGAGCTAGAAGAGGAGTTAAATGACAAAAATACCCCTGGCATTTGGGCTTTAAATACCAGATCTCCTCTCATTCGGATGGGATGCTTTCATTTCAATTTTCATTTCACGTAGTATTATTAGTGTAGCTTATTTTGTAGTTAGTTTAGAATTTGTATAAGCTTTTTAAAGCTTATTTTTCTAGCTTATTGTACCTTGCTTATTAATGAAGATGAAGAATTTATGTGGTGTTACTTGAGCTTATTTTCTTTCTCTAATCCTCAATTTTTCTTATTTTCTTTTTCTAGCTTATTTCCAAATAAGCTCATATCAACTTATTTTTTGATCCTGTCTTTTAAGCTTATATTCAAATAAGCTATTTCTATAGCTTATTTCAAATAATCTTATTTAATATACTTGTTGGTTTTAGTTTTCAAATAAGCTTATTAATATAGCTTATTGAAATTTAGCTTATTGTTCGGATAAGGTTTTTTGTAGCTTATTTCTCATATTGTTTTGGTTTAGAAGCTTTTCGAATAAGCCTCTTAGCTTATTTCGATTGCTTATTTTTCCAAATTTGTCTTTTTATCATTTTGTTTAGCTTAAGGTTTTTAGCTTTTTATTCTAGCTTAATGTTTTAGATCCAATCCTTAAATATTCCCAATTCGCGTGCACTTTTCAAAGAGAACACCATAGTTTTGGGTGGATTTGGATCTATTGTTTTTAGCTTATTTTCTAGCTTAAAGTTTTTAACTTTTTCAAGTAGTTTATTAAATTAGATCTAATCCTTACAAATACCCGATTCTCGTTCACTTTTCGAAGAGAACACCTTAGTTTTGGGTGGATTTAGATCTAAAGTTTCCATTTTTAATAGCTTATAGTCTTTTTTAGTTTAATCTCTAGCTTATTAATCATATATCTTGTTTATTATAACCTTGTTTGTGTTTTGATAATGATAAAACCATTTCTACATCTAAGGCGTGGAGCTTAAGGGTTTTATAAGCTAGTTTAATTTCTTAAGTTTAAAGCTTTTATTAGTATATAAAGTTTATAACTTTATTAACTAATTCGTTTAATAAAATCTATATTAGAAATAAACTTAAGAGTTATATTTAGTTATAAAATCGGGTGGTTATTTTGTCTTTGTTGCATCAATCGGTTCTACTTTTTTTTTTCCTATTCCAATAATTAGTAGTTTAGTTTATTTAGATTAATATGTTTAATATGATTGTTGCTATGATTAGTGAGTAGTTATTATATGCTTGGTAAATGAGTAGTGACTAGTGATTTAAGTGTGAAATTAAAAGGGATTGTTGATTAATAGTTTTCGGATTATTTAGATTACTTGTTTGGTTATTTTGATGGGCAAAAGCCGAAAGGATAACTAAAAATTAATCTACTAATTAATACCAATATAAAAGATTGTTTTCAAAATAAACCAACGTTGTGAGAAAATAGTTTTTTTAAACGGGTACTAATTCATCAATAAAAAAACTTACCTTCACACTTAATGATCTTTTCGCCCCACTTGACAAGCATATCCGTAAAATATATATTTTAGATCTTTTAGCTTATTAATTTGTAGTTTTAATCATTAGTTTAAAAACAAACCAAAAATATTTGATAATCAAGCATCCAATTAAAAACATAAACGTAAATCTCTATTAATATCTCGTCGTGGATTCGACTCCAGAAGATTAGATTATTACTTGTCCTCAAGTAATTATTTTATCTAAACGGGAAAATACTTTATTATTACTTTGACTACGTCGTTCGAGACGGTTCAAGTTTTTGGCGCCGCTGCCGGGGAGATTTGTACGATTTTTGCGTTGTGTTTCGAGTTAGTGCCTTGAAGATCATTTCTTTTAAAAGTTTATCTTCGTTTTTGTAAAAATAATAAAAATCCAAAAATATTTTTCTATTCTATTTTATTTTTTATTATATATTTAATTTTATTTCACTTTTATTATCTTTATAAAAAATCCAAAAATATTTTCTATTTTATTTCTTTTTAAGTGCATGGTTCTTCTACAACCAAAATCGTGGTCAACCGTCACTTTTATTAGATTTCGAAGAAATTAATATAAATAATAATAACAATCAGGAACCGCCTCCTGCGGGTCCTATTCCTCAAAATCCGGCTCCCGGTCGCCGAATGATGGAGAAGCTGTGCCAGCCGTCTATGAATGGTCGGGGCGGACCGATCGCTCCCGTTAACATTTAGGCTACGGATTTCAGACTTAAGAATCACATGATTCAACAAGTCCAACAGAGTTGTCAATACCATGGTTTACCAGGTGACGATGCTAATAAGAATATTGTCAAATTATCTACTGTGACTTAAAGCATGAAGCAAAATGGAGTCCCGCATGATGTCTTGCGCCTGTTTGGTTATTTTGACGGGAAAAAGCCGAAAGGATAACTAAATATTAATCTAGTAATTAATACCATTATAAAAGATTGTTTTCAAAATAAACCAACGTTATGAGAAAATAATTTTTTTAAACGGGTACTAATTCATGAATAAAAAAACTTACCTTCACACTTAATGATCTTTTCGCCTCATTTGACAAGCATATCCGTTAAATATATATTTTAGATCTTTTAGCTTATTAATTTGTAGTTTTAATCATTAGTTTAAAAACAAACAAAAAATATTTGATAATCAAGCATCCAATTAAAAACATAAACGTAAATCTATATTCATATCTCGCCGTGGATTCGACTATGGAAGATTTGATTATTACTTGTCCTCAAGTAATTATTTTATCTAAACGGGAAATACTATATTATTACTTCGCCATTGCCTTATGATGTAACAACGTCCAACACTCCCGATCCAAGTATATTAACATCATTTATCACTTCATAAAGGACCAAGTAGAAAATGGGGTGGTTGAACTCTACTTCGTCAGAACAGAATATCAGCTGGCAGGTATCTTTACCAAGGCATTAGGACGAGAACGACTTGACTTTCTTATCAACAAGCTTGGAATGAAGAATATGTTGTATTTGCCTGAAACGACTAAAAAAGTACTGGCCAGAGCAGAAGAAGAGGTCGAGTAATGATGGTAACTCGTTCTATATCCTGTGTATTATATGTAAATAAGAAAATATAAAAACACAAAAAGATTTTCAATTTTATAAAAAAATTCAAAAAGAAAATAGAAAATAAAAAAATCAAAAAATATAATAATATGCTTTTCATGACATGTCTTATGATAATCGATAATATTTACGGCCTTAGAAATGTCATTCAATAGTGATACAAGGCTGTAAATGAAGTTCGAGCATAAGTTCTAAATGTTTTTAAAACATGTCATATGTCTTGCTATTATTTCAGATAGCAACCCGGTCATCAACTTAAAGGCAAGTATTTCGTCAAAAAGAAAACTTGACCTCACAAAAGGAAATTAATTTTTCTCAGGTATGAATTACTTTATATTCATACAAAGGCTTGTGTTTACTTTGCAACACAACTCGTGCTTTCTATATACAATAAATGTACGTGTCAGTGCATTTATTTGTCAAAATAAGAGAAATCTTATTTTTTTATGGTGTTGATTTTAAAATGAATTTAATCATCTCAAAGTTTCATCAAAAAATGATTTTCAAAGATTTTTGACCACTCAAACAATGATTACAGCTCTTTAACTAGAAAACAGGTCATTATTTGAGGGGGGTGTTGATAAAAATATAATGCCTAAAAACATTACTAATATTTTTTCACATCTTTACGTTTTGATAATCACAAAATATAAAAACGTTCAACGTAAAATTAAACGTAAACAAGTAATTAGTAGTAAATTCTCATTTCAACAAATACATCACTTAAAGGTATGAATAAATAAATGCTTAATGCATTTTATGATCAAAGGAAATTTTTATTCAACCTCACACTTTTATAAAATGTTGTAAACATTACAAAACATTTTCTACAATTAAAAGAAATGTTTTATTCAAAATAAACATTTTGAAATTCAAATTTTCAGACCTAAAACAGCTAGAAAAGTTCCAGAAAATTCCCCCTACACAAAAGACAAACTGGGGAAGCCCCAGTCTAGGGCGGCCCCCTTAAATACACGGCCGGCCCCCTTAAAATTAAGGGGACCGCCCACCTATTTAAGGGGACCGCCCCTAGGTAGACGCTCCCTCAGTTTGTCCTATAAATATTGGACTTTTCCCTATAATTTTCTCACATTTTGCACTCATTCTTTCTGTTCTAAAACAGCCCACACATCTCATCAAAATCCTTTGATCATTTAATCATAAAGCTTTGTTTCCAAGTGATCCAAGCTCAATTCCTCAAGTGCAAGAGAAGAATACTTCCATCATCAAGTGAAGAAGTATTACACCTTTGTATGTTGTTGCAATCTTATTGCATCCATATCATAACTTGTAAATCATTTGTAAATCTTGTAAAATTGTGTAGTCGTTAGATCTTGGTGATTATTGTAAGTATATAGTAGATCTTGATGATCTTTCCTAGTAGTGTTAGTTAGGTGTGATTATAGTAGTGGATTGGTGAAGTAGTGGTGTGAAGAAAACTAAGGTGTAAAGAAGTTGTGTAGTCGTGAAACAAGTCGTGAATCAATTGTGTGATGTTGGTAAAGTTTTGGAGATTGGATTCTAAGCTAAGATTAGAACTCGACATCTAGCTTAGTGTCAGAAATCAAGATAAACGAAAGTTGTGTAAGGTTTTCTCCGCCATAAGGGAGCTTGTTGACATAGTGAAGAAAACTCTCGAGTTAGGTGCTCGAGGAGTAAAGTAGGGCGAAGAGGTGCTTCGTTACCGAACCACTATAAATCCTCGCGTTGTGGTTTGATTGTTCTTACTCTTATCTCTTGTCTTACATTATTTTTTCATACTATCCTATTGATTGTTTAGATAAGTATATTGTTCATATTGTGTAAGTGTTGAATTCACATAAAGTTGAATCTAGAATTTTTATAAACACTTTAAAACCTTAAACCAAAAAGTGGTAAACTATTCAACCCCTCTTCTAGTTTTCCACAAAAGGAAAGGACTTAAAGGACTAAAGTTGTTAAGTGGTAAATATGTTACATAAGTTAATGTGGCTAAATGAGAAAGAATAAGACTTAAGGGACCATTATTTCCAAATAGGCAAAGTAGTACCTAACTTATCTATAACCTCATGGGTACTTCCATACACTTCTCATTTTTTTATCAAGAATGTGTGTGTGTGTTGAGTGTTTAGGAGAGGGGAGGAGAAGACCAAGTTTTGGTGATCTTATGATGATGGAAATTAGAGTATTATCCAAGAGTTAGGTTCATAGCAACCTTCTTCAAGAAGGATAGCATGGAATGATGATGATGTTATTGATATCCTTGGCTTGGATTTCAAGGTAAGTAAACCGGTCATAATGTGTTATTATATTGATTTCATCATAAATGTGTTATGTGGATGATGCTATGAAAGTTTAGGAAGTTTTGGTTAATAAGCTTGAATAAGAATAGATTTAGAAGCTATTTTGGTACAGCTAGCCCAAGGTGGAAGGTTAAAAATAAACTTAAGTAAACCCTTTTAAGGATGGTGTTGATTTATATGATGTGAAGTAATGTTTAATGTGTAATGTGAATGATATTGATGAATGTAGTCCTATGGACTAATCATGAATGATAATGATGAATATGTGATAGAATAATGTGTAATGTCATGTTATTACCGTTTACTTACTAAGCGTAATGCTTACGGTTTAGTTGTATAATGTTTTGTAGAAGCAAGCAAAAGTGTGAGTCCCAAACTAAACAGATCTTTGCAGCCTGCTAAGGGTGATAGCCAACTTGTATAAATACAAATTGACTATAGAAAAACACTGACTATGAATACTTATTGTATATGCGGAATCTACACAATAGTATTAAGAAGAATAATGAATACTAAACTTTGATTTCTATTAATCTTCTAATATGATTTACAAGATTACTAACTATGGAGATAATGATAGTATGAGTATTGAGATTCTGTATGTTATCAAAATGTTATTTTCTCTCTAATGCCGTAGGGTTCCTTTTATAGACCAAGGATAAACCCTAACAGGCTTACAAAACGCGTAAAAGATAATGCATATCTTTTCCTACAATATCTCATACATATCTCTTAAACGGTACTAACTATTTTGTACTAATGGTACTAACTATCTGAACAGTACTTAACACTTTGTACTTTCAGTACTAACTATAACTAGCGGTACTAAGTATAGAACTAACGGTACTAAGTTAGGAATACACAATTCCCAACAATCCTCCCCTAAACATCATTGTTGAACTTGTTTAACTTCATGTTTCTTTGGTTTATTCATCTTAAGTTTCTATGGGAGGAGTATCCAAACACTTTGTCAAATCCTGATCTTGATCTTTAATAATCTTGACACATTTGCTATCCTCTGCAACAAGTCTCAACAGCAACACTTTCAGTAACACAGCAACATCTTTTCAGCAACAATCCAACTAAGTTGGCTTTGTAGTTTTTGGCAAACTACCAGCCAAAAACGGATTTGATTTTCCTTTACTAGTAGCCGTTTGCTCTGGGATAGTCAACGCTTTATTGAAAAATATGGTGAGTTAATTACCATACAGTTTTTGGTAAACTGTCAACCATCAACGGAATTGACTTGTCTTTACCAAATATCGTTTGCTTTTGACTAGTCCAATGTGTGGTGGGGGGGTTGGGTGGGGTTGGGGGGAGGGGGGGTGGAGGGACTTTATTGGCCATAACATGGTGCATTGATAAACCATATAGTTTTTAGCAAACTATCAGCTATCAACAGATTTGAGTAGTCTTTACCAGAAACTGTTTGATCCTGGACTAGCCAACTCTTCACCATGAAGCAAGGTGAGTTGAAAACCCTACAATTTTTGGTAAATTGTCAACCATAAAAATGATTTGATAATCCTTTTTTACCATAAGCATGTTTGCTTATGGACAGTTTAGTTTCTTATGTCTATTAAGGCTTTGTGAACCTAATGACCATTTGTTGTGTGGTGGTTAGCCAACACTCAAACCCTTCTCAATCCCATTTCTTCTTTACTCTTCATTCAGCTGTTGTTTAATGAATCTTATCAAATCTAATGCAACAGTACTTTCTATCTCAACTTCTAATCCAAAATCAAGCATCCTTTGCATCAAATCTTTTGAGAGAGGATACCTTCTTTCAACCAACATATGAATGACTGTCCCATCTTCAAGCTCTAATATGTAAACTCCATAAGCTTCATATAATCTCCATGTGACAATCTCCCAATTTTGTTGATTATTCCAGAAGTCACTTTGATCATTTTCTTCTTTTGAGGATTCCAACAATATCTTTAAATCTCCCCAAAGAATCAACTCAATTCCTTCCAGTGTGACTTCTAAGTACTGCTTCATCACCAAGTCATACAAGTGAAATAAATCTTGCCTATCAAAGATATGAAGTACATCCATGAGATAGTTAAATACCCTGAAGTTTCCATTGGCTTTGTAAATAACAAGATAGTCTCCTTCTGGTGATGATACCTTGTTCAACCTAGCAATGACAGATTTTCTCTCCATTATTTCACTATCTATGGTACCTTCAAATATAACAATCTTTAGACACTTTCTGAGTTCATCATCACTATCAACATCTGGTTGTGGTCTTTATCCATTTCGAGCGAGCATCTTCATATGACCAACCTTTTCCCTCTTCTTGTAACCCTGCTCTGCTACATCTGGCTTTGCAGGTACCTTAGTTAAGACATCTTCCTTGACAAACTTCTTCTTCTTGTCAGGATCACTAGCTCCTTCATTCATTTCCTTAATCTTTCTTTCATCTTCAGTAGAGCCAATAACAGTGAAACTTTCATCAAACCTTTTCACTTTCTCATATAAAGCTTGTATTTCTTCAAAAGTTTTATTCTTCAGGTCTGAGTGTTTCTTGTTTCCAACATGTTTCAAGTAAGTCATCATCTGACTCCTGAGCTGAGTTCTTGTAGGAGGTCTGTTTCTTATGTCACCAGCCCTTTGTTCTGCAAGAAACCTCTTAGGCTGCAATTGAATCAAGAAGGAATTTTGCTCATGTCATCTGTGCACTGCTTTCTCTCCTTCTTCTTGAAGCCTTAATGCTAGAAGTCTATCAGCTTCAATTCTTGCTTTGATGTCATCAAAATCTTGTATAAGAGCAGCATTTGTAGCTTCTTCTTCAGCTAGCTTTTTAACTTCTTCTTCTGCTTCCCAATCTTCTTGTACCTTTCTAGCCATCTCTTCATCCCTAGCAAGTTGCTTAATTCTTTCAATCTTCAGGAATAACCTTCAGATTCAGTACAGACTATCTTCCTCTTCAATTTTCTTTTTCCCTTTATCTAATGGATCAATCATTGAAGAGGATAAAATGTCCAATAATGATCCCTGGTTGAAGTGAGGCCTAGTCTCTTCTCAAGTCTCCTCACATCCTTAAGCTCTACTCCTTTTTCCTTTTTCTTTAAGCTTTCTCCATTGTTCTGAACTCATTATATAATTAACTTGAGGCAATAGTCTCATCATCACCAAAAGGAGTAGTAGTAGTTGTTGGAGGTGTTTGAGTATCAGTACCTTCATCAGTTTGAGCATCAGTACCTTCATTTGGTCTGTCGGTACTAACTTCTTCCTTGTCAGTACTAACTATGATCTGTCATACTAATTTTGATCTGTCAGTACTAACTGTTTTCCTTGTCAGTACGTAACTACATCTTCAACACTCACTCCTCTTCATACAACTACATTTCTTGTACCTCCCCGACATCTTGATCAATTTCTCAGTATCCAGATAATCCAACGTGTATCATCAGCAAGCTTATCAAATAATATTCTTTATGGACTAAGGTTCATCTTTGGCAGGTTTTCCTCCCCTCTTTGGGATACAAACCCTTTTGCATCACTTTTCTCAAGGCCTTCTTTCCCCCTATCTTTGCTTCAAGAGAACACTCCTTAAACCCCAAGCTTTGTGGAGTGTAATAACAGTTTGGCTTTTCCCTCTTAAGCTTCTGATCTGTGCCTTCAAGTGTTGGAATTTCTTGTGGCTGATCTGTAACCTGTGTACACAAAGAGATACATAAGATCATACACACTTTGGAGTGAGTCCATGTCACCCTCAATACCCTAAGGAATTTATCACTGATACTGACCTCCATGATCTCACCAGAACTCTCTAGAAGGGAATCAGGAATATAAGAAGTAGGTGAAGGTCTAGGTGATGGGTCAGACTGAGGCTCAACATGAACTTCACTTGGATGAGGAGGAGAGGGTGTAAGTTGTGGTTCAGATGGTCTTTCTGATTGTTTACCCTCATCCTCTGTTGTTGAACCAACATGTTAGAAAACAGAGGTGTGACTGTTCGCTAAAAATGTTTACCCTTTTTAACCATAAAGGAGAAAACTTTACTTGTCAAAGCATTAACAGGAAAATGGTCTAAAGGCACGGGCACACTCTTTAGCTGTGTATCCAAAAAGACTGAAATAAAACGTGGATACATAACAAACTTTTTCTTTGCATCTAAGTGTCCTAATGCCAAACCATCAAAAATTAATTTAGAAAAATTATATTTCTGATTAGAGGTTAAGCAAATTACTGCAGTGGTAATATTAGTGGGAATTTGATCCCAAGGAGTGCTTTTTAAACTAATACAATGATTCATTGTATGAAAAAGAAATCTCCATTGGGTGTAAAACAAAGATTTGTTAAATGTTAAAACATTAAATCCCCCTCTAACCCATGAGCGTGAATAGGCATCAAATATAGCCTGCTTTGGTAAGAATATACCCATCGGCATCATCAAAAAGAAGATCACTTCTTATTGATGCTTCAAAGATAGACACAGGCTTGCCAGCACTTTGGCAGTAATATACCTAACATTGTTTTGAATATTTTGGATTTAGCGAGGACATCCAAAACTGTTCAAGCAAATGTAGTAAGAGGACCTACAACTGGACTAACAATAAGCATTGTGAATGGATGCTTTCCAACGCAAGAAAGTCAATAATCTCATAAAACTCTGCATTTCCATCAGTTTTTCTCTAAGTATGGGATTACCGAATTTTGTGTTTAGGGCACGATTCAAGAACAACCATGATTGGAGATCATCAGTGATTATTAAATATTTTTATTTAATAAAACGTGATAATTAAATATAATTTAATTATTTTCTCGTTTCTAAATCTTGCGAGGGCATTTCAGTCACTTTCTGACTGTTTTCAGGTCTCGGGTAAAACTGAAAAGTTGTCTGGAATATCATTTCACATCAAATTGTTTTAGAGTCCGAGTCGTGAATACGTGGTTTAGCTGCTCGTTTTTGATAAATCAACCTAGGAATAACTTATATCTCCTTTAAAATTCCGAAAATTCTCGAATGTTACATTTTTGGAGTGATATAGTGGATTCTTTACAATGCATATTGCACTTTCATTATCAATATAGATCTTTGTATTCATGAAATTGAACCCATAGTCTAACATTTGATTTTGAATCCATAGAACTTGCCCACAACAATTTGCAGCAGCAACATATTCTGCCTCTGTAGTAGAAGTAGCCACAATTGTCTGCTTTTTGCATTGCCAAGAAATAAGTCTCCTGCCAAGAAATTGACAACCTTCTGTTGTGGATTTCCTGTCAAGATTTGCTCCAGCAAAGTCACTGTCTGAATAGGCTTCCAGGTCAAATGAGGACACTCTAGGATACCAAAGGCCAAGTTTGGGTTTGCCTTTTAGATACCTAAAGATTTTCTTAACAGCACTTAGATGGGAGGTCTTTGGAGTGACTTGAAACCTAGAACAAGCACATACTGCAAATATAATATCAGGCCTAGAAACAGTCAAGTACATTAAAGAACCAATCATGGATCTATAAAGATGTACATCCACATCACTAGCTTCCTCATCCTTGGCTAAAGGCTTCTAGGTCTCAATTGGTGTACTAACAGTCTTAACACTGACAAAATCAAACTTCTTCAGGATTTCTGCAACATACTTATCCTGACTTATAAATATACCGTCTTCTTTTTGTTTGACTTATAGTCCAAGAAAGAAGGTGAGCTCTCCCATATAACTCATCTGAAATCTACTCTTTATTAATTCCTCTTAATAGCACTTGATAGGATGTCTTTGGAGTGACCTGAAACCTAGAACAAGCACAGACTGCAAACATAATATCAGGCCTAGAAGCAGTCAAGTACATTAAGGATCCAATCATAACATAATATCAGGCCTAGAAGTAGTCAAGTACATTAAGGATCCAATCATGGATCTATAAAGGTATACATCCACATCACTAGCTTCCTCATCCTTGACTAAAGGCTTCTGGGTCTCAATTGGTATACTTGCAGTCTTTACACTGGCAAAATTAAATTTCTTCAGGATTTCTGCAACATACTTATCCTAACTTATAAAGATACCATCTTCTTTCTGTTTGACTTGTAATCCAAGAAAAAAAGTGAGCTCTCCCATAGAACTCATCTGA
>BQNB010089529.1:0-27386 GCA_026074375.1 Tanacetum coccineum
TAACGAGATATGTTCAAACAATGACTATTTAGTTCAGCATCTTATTAACGAGATAAGAAAAATGTTTATATCATACTAAATAATTATAAAAATAATTATATAACTAAAAATACGCAAGTTTATGGGTCACACACGAAAAATCGAGGTATCATCAACAATAATGCATTTAATATATTTATAGTAAATATATCATTTATAGTAAATATATTATTTATATCGGTTAAATAACTCATGATCGACTAACGGGTATTAATTAGTCCGTTAGACGCATTAACAAACTAAAGGCCACCATTTAATATGTAATGGACTTGATTAAATATATTAAACCAAAACCAACAATGGAAGCCCAATGAGGTTAATATGGCCGGCCATACTAAGGAGAAAAGGGAGGTGAGAAAACTTGTTGACAAAGTTAACAAGTTATATTAGGATTATGATTTATCATAATATCTAACTCTTAGAAACAAATCACAAAAGATCTCCTCTTCTCTTCATCCTTTAGAATGACCAAGAACACCCTATTAGGGTTCTTGAGTCGATTTTTGATCTTAGCAAACAAGTGTTGTTCGTAGCTAGATAATGGGTTAAAAGGAACTAGCATTCAGGTGATACACGAGAACGTGTAGTGCGGACATATTATAGAGATCATCTACTTTGGTGATTAAGGGTTTCGTTAGTTTCAAAGGGGTGAAACGTTAGATCCGTTACTTGCTTTGTCCAATCAAGAGATCATGCAACAAGATGTAATAACCTATGTTATTTAAATTAACCAATACACATCATATGGATCCACGATTGGTGACCTTAAATCCACTGCATTTATATGCTTTATAATGTATTTTCATATATAAAACCCAACATTGGCGTCACAAGCCACCATATGATGTTTTTGGTTATTGGCGTATACGTAAAAGTGGCTAAAAACGCGTTTTTTCGCAAGCTTTTATGGTGACGATTTTGGACAGCTCTTAGGTGTATTTTTTTGTAAAAATTCAACCCTTCAAGGTCTTAATAAATCAGTGTTTGAGAACCCTAGGGCTACGAGTTTTTGTATACATGACGGGCGGTTTTATTTGCTTTAAATCTTTCGTTTTTTTGTTTATCTTTATTTTTCTTGTCATTATATTGAGATCCATGGCGAATACATGCATGTTTGACATGGATTAATAAGCCAATATCTCGTTGCAATCATCTTATTATTGTATTAGTATATGGGACGTGTAAAACCGATGAAAACCTTAGCCTATTTGTAGAATATGTGGTATATCTTATCTCACAATCAAATGACAAGAAAACTAGAGAGAGAGTGGAAGGATTGAACACTTTAGAGAGAGAAAGGAAAAAGAGAAATATTAGATCAGAAATGTGAAAGTCAACAACCAACCCTCTCTATGAGGTGGAAAGGGGTACTTATACCTCATTAAGGTCGGCCACTTATGAGGCCTTGTGAGCTTTACATGGGCTTTGGCCTGTTTACCTTATCAAGGTTCCAAAAACTATACTACGAGCTTATCTTATGATATTATGGAAGTGACTGATACTTTTCGTATTTCTAACAATCTCCCCCTAAGGGAGGTCACTCCATTTTACAAAAATAGTTAATCCTAGCATACTATGCTTGTCTTAAATCTTGAGCTCGTAGTCTTTAAACTTCAATCATAATCTTGTGATATGTTGTAGTGATCTTTGACTTTTAGGCTTGAGCTTGTTCTTTTAAAGATTGACTTGTATGTAAACTTGAACTTCTTTGAGATCATAAACCAAGCATAATCTCTTATCATCATCTTGTGATATTTTTGCCATCTTGTGTACTTGTGACTTTCGGACCGACATGCTCATACTTTTCTTGAGATTGAAAGCTTGAATAAAACACCTTTCTTGAAGTTATTTAACTTTAACACTCGTCGCTTCAAGAAGGACGTGCGGTATCAGAGTAACGGAAGTCTTGAAACATGTACTTGAGCTTTCACAATGTCTTTACGTATGCCGGTCGAGTATGAGCATGTGGTATTGACTTCGACTTGTCATCGGGTAACTGCTGCCGTCGTCAGGAAATCTGCATGAATGGGTTAGTGATAAACAACATATATGGACAAAAGTGGCTTTGTCACTTCGTCGAATATGATCGCAATAACCACGGTTCCCTGTTAATCAGTATAAATACTGCATGTGATCAGGTAGAATTCCGAAGAATCTCCTTGATAGGGTTTCGCAGCTGTACTAGCCGTTCTCATTACCGGAGCGTCTCAAAGCAGACAACACGGTAAGAGTGAATCGGTAAGTTACTATCTTCCCGATTAAGTCGTCAATTCGTGTTCAGCTTTCCTATGTCCGGATACCCTTGTGAGGCTTCCCATGGACATAAGATTGAAAATTGATTTAGGAAAATCAGTCGGTGTGTTAAGATGTATACGGTTTTATAATACACCAACAGTTTTATCTTTTTCAAAATTCATCCTTCAATTCATAAGCTGGACCGAATCGATATCTAGTATCACAAGTTCGATCCATGTATGATCTCACAAGTCACCTACCGCAAAGCTTGTTTGATGTTGGCTCTTGAAGGAATTCCATCGTCATTGTGAGTACTTTAGTATCACTCTGATGTTCTGGCAATATCACAAGGATAATGTGTAGGACTCTTAAGCTATTACTTGTTTTCACAGTGTGTGAGCAACAAATATTATTGAATAGTGTCTTAGTGATATTTATAGATGATCTCTTTTGGCTCTATGTAACATCTCGTATTTTACGGTCAATATTAAATCTCGACTCCATTTCTATTTTTGTCTTGAATAAAAATTTTGTGTTTTACTTGTTAGCCGATTTGGTGAAAATCGTCATTTTTAGTTATTTGGCGTGGCGTTTGATTCTCGGATATCTATCCTGGTATGGTTTTTTGTTTTTTTTAAACGTTTTGAAAAATTCAATAAATTCAATTTTGTTCGCTTCGGAAGCTTAATTATTTTTATTTTAGTGTTTTATCGACTTTTCCCGCGTTTTTGTCGGAACCGTGTCAAAATTTTATTTTTACATCTTGTAACACTTTAACTAAAAGTTACTAGCACTAAATAATGCGTTACAATTAGTAAACATATATATATATATATATATATATATATATTATATATATATATATTATATATAACTAAGCCCATAGCTTAGCCATAAGCCCAAACAAACCAACCCATTTGTTTTTATAAAAAAATTCCCAAGGGGTACTTATTTATATAAAACATATGTCGACAACAATTTATTCTTTTCACTCAAACAAGTAATACATATAGCAAAAAAACCTGCTTCTCCCTCTACTCTGTGTTCGACACAGAAACCAAAAAACCTTCAAACCAAAAGCTAATTATTCCACTCCCAATCACTCCCAAATCATTCCAATTATTATCCCTATTCATTCTTTTCTTAATAAAAAATCAAACATGCAAGAACTTCTAAATTAAGTTCTTGATTTTCATATTTGTTAAGGTTTTGATTAATTGAAGATTAATATGGTGGTAACAAGGGTTTAAATTTTAAAATTTAGTGTGTAATTCAAAGATTAGAGTATCAAAATCAAGTCTGAGTCATTGCTTGGTTCTTGCGATGTTATCGGCCACAATCAAAACCCAAAAGGGTTGATATGTATGCTATTTTTCTAGCTATTGCAGTTGTGATTTGTAAGTATTTTTTGTTACCCCTTTTTCCATTGATTTAATTATATATTGGTTGCATGTGCTTGAACTTTATATCTCGAATCCATGGAATTATAGTTGCATGTTGAATTTTTGATGGTGGATCATTGTTTGAGATGAGTAGTGTTAGTGGTATGCTAATTTAGCTTAGGAGCATTGGCGGTGTCGCGTATGGTGTGAAATTGAAGTTTTATAGGGTTTATCTAATACCCACTTAGTGCACTAAATTTGAGAGGCCGTATTCGGCGGAGGTTGTTAACTTTGTTAAAACTGTTTTGGATAGAAAATATGTTAGGGGATGTTCATAGCTTCGAAATGGTAGGTCGCACGTCCCGTAACTCTAAAAAACAAAGTTTTTATGGCCGACCAAAATTTAGACGATATTATATTAAAAAGATCAGCACTTGTGTAAATATTGATTTTGCGCATGATTCTGGAAAGGATAGGGTGTATTTTTCGTTCCATTTTCTGTCGGTTTTCAAGTCTTCGGGAGTTGTTTTAAAACTAAAAAGTTGTTTTAAAAGGTTTGTTTAAAATGTCGTTTTACTTGTTCGCCTGAGGATAAATAAAGTATTAAAATGCTTAATGACGGGTCGAAAAGCTTAGAATAAAATTCTGCGTTTTTTTTTTTTGAATTCAGATCTGATATAGGGGCATTTTCATCATTTACTGTCGAGTTTTGAGTCTCGGGTAAACTAAAAAGTTGTTTAAAATGCCGTTTTACCTTTACGCGAGGATAACTAAGGCTAAAAACGTATGTTACGGGTCAAAAGCTTAGCATTAGATATTACATTTTAGGAAATGATAAGTTTTCTGCAGAAAGAAACTTGCAGGTTGTATTTTGTTCCATTTTCGATTGGGTTTCCGAATCTCCCGGCTTAAAACTTAAAAAGTTTTCGAAACGTCGTTTTTACATCAAAATTGCTTTAGAGGCGAGTCGTGGAAAATGTGATTTAGCGGGTGTTTTGGACGGTCAAATTCAAAGAAATATATATCATTAAAAGTTCATAACTTAGCGGAAATTTTTTAATGGTCAATTGGTTATGGAGAAGATTAGGGGTAAATATATATTGATCTAAAACTGAAATAACAAACTAATAAGTTTGTCTTTCCACTTAGTTTTCGCCATCTTCTAGTTGTTAGCCTCTTAATCTTTTATAATGGGTCAAATATGTAATTTTTATTAAAATTACATATTAGTCGAAATGGGTTAAAATGAAGTTAAACTTAAGGTGGATCATTTTAGTGGGTATTAATAGGTAAGTTTGGCACACTCATGGATTGTACGATATAAGATGTCATATATGTCGGAATATATTTTTTTATTATATGCATTTTATGCATAAAATTTATTTTTTTATAATATACTTCTTATACGCTCACCATTATATAGGTCGCGGTGTTGAGGACGTATTATCGTCGTTTTCCTTTCTATGTGAATATTCGTTCGATACTTCATTCGCTTCTCGGTGAGTTCATCGCCCCCACCTGTTTCTTTTGAATGGTTTTCATAAACTGTTTTCGGGGTTTTGAGAACTAATACTCGTTTGACTAAATAAATTTATTGATTTCTACTACTTAAGCGTTACATGACATGATTTGAGGTCATTGAATACCTATATTTGAAACCGTGAGTTTTGAACACATTATTTGTTTTAAATAGGATACAAGTGTTTTTCAAATGTATGTTATTCCATATCATATTATTGCCTAAGTAACCTTTGCCATTAAGTCCCCTTTTTATCATGAACCGTTAGTTATTTGAAATTCGAAACCAAACAGCCCTTTCTATAGCTTTTATATAATTAATTATATACTTTTGTTTTACATACTTTCCAACTAATTAAAATACCACAATTTCCTTCACAAGTCTTTATATCATATGTTTTACATATAATAGTGTCCATAGGTCCATAATTGTCCAAAAATGTCCAAGAAATCACAAGATCCATTTGTGTACACACTTATTTAAATAGGAGCTTTCATAAGTATACTTTAATTACTAGTTTATACATGAACTTTTTATACATACACCAAGAGTGTACAAGACTTATACTTCTATTATAACATCATATTAGCATCCATATAACATAAATAAAAGTTCATGAAGCAAGATTAACAAGTCATTTACACACTTTTACTTGAAACTTATTAAGTAAACTTTGAAAACTCTAATTTGTATATACACTTTTTATACTTAAATCAACATGGTATAACACTTGTATACCCATTTTAACATGATATTATCAACAACATATCATATGTAAAAGTGTACAAATCCATAATCACAAGTAAAAATCCTTTTTACATGTTCAAAAGTGTCCTAATAGTAATTTTGCTATATAAAACTAACATATGCATAAAATGATAAATGTAAGGACATAAAGAGTTTTAGATGACCTTAATGAGATGTATGATGATAACCAACACAATCTAAACCCTTGTTTAGATGAAAAACCAAAGCTTGCACACTTAGTTTTCTAAGAAAACCCTAATCTTGCAATACTTGCTTCAATACTTGTAAACCTTTAACCAACCCTTGCATACAACGTAAGACATCTTAGATATGATGTAGGTATGTGTGTATGGTCTTAGAAAATCAAGCTATGAATTATATAAAAGGGGGTTTGTTTACCGTGGGTTTATAAGGCAAAAGAGGAGAGAAATTTTGATTTTTTTGTTAAGTGTTGAAGTGTATGAGTTATCTTACTAGTATACAAGACTTATATGCATACAAGACTAGTCAAAAAGGTGTATAGGAAGTCTTTGAGACAAGATGAGTAAATCTAGGGAAGTCTTTGGTCAAGGTAAGGTCCTTACTTGTAAAAGTCTCATGGTTTAATTAGATGTTGTATGTACAATGCAAGTTGCAAGATTTTTGTTATATTTCTTTGTATCTCTTGCTACAAATCAGGCCATAGATGTATATGTATGATAATATTTAGTAAATTTTGGGTATTGGGTACAATTGTGGGTATTTGTTGAAGCGTAGAAAAGTTTTGGTGGTTTCGGGTATGCCTAAACGTATTTTATCGCGAAACGTAAACACTTTACGCAACCAATAAAAATAAATTGAACAATGTTAATAATTATACTTAAAATAATTACTTAACACTTGCTTGATGTAAACATTTAATTGTTTGATGCCCGTTTACATTGAACGATAATTTTTAGCTTACGCGATTTAACTTAACGATTTCGATTAAAAGCAAACGCGTACAATACTAAAAATACATAGTGAATTTATTGACGACGTCAATGACCCTAAAACACGGGGTGTTATAGTCTCCCCCCGTTAAGTGAGCCTTGTCCTCAAGGCTTAAGACGCGGCACTTGATGACGGTGCGGTCTTTGTGAATTTTAATTTATCTTCCGCTCCGATATTATGTGAATTCCTTTTATATATTAACTATGAAATTTGGCCAGTAAAATAAATCTCTCTTGTACATGTTGCATGTCTATTTGTCTTCATAGCTTCGATTTAGTGACATGTAAATGCATAGACGGAACTTGGCACGTTTAATTGGAGTGGAAAAACTTTAACGTAATTATTCTAGGATGGGTAAATTACATTTTCATTTAACATTCACACTGATAATATTTAACATTACCAAGTGTAAGGGTTAAAAATGTACGTCTGGCTAAATTTCTTGGAGGGGGCACGACCCCTTCCGGTCCCCCACTAAGTTTTGTCACTATGTAAATGCCTTTATGAATCACTAAAGACATTTATGAGGTTGAAGGACAAGCATTGTTTAAAAGACCAAATCAATTTAGTTGGTCCAAACCACTATATAAAGGGTGTATAAATGATAAGCCCAAAGCCTTTAGTTTCGATGATATATCAACACCTCTAGTAAGAAAAGATGGATTATCAAAGTGAATTCAATTACTTGGGTATTATTATGTGGTGCTCGTTTGAGTCGAGGGTGAAATACTTCCGACTCTTGATGTAATAAACGTGTTACTATCTTTATCTCTTGACCTCGCCTCTAAAATTGATTTGGCGAACGTTGCACTTTAGAGTGAAAAACATCCGGGCCTTGATGTAATAAACGTCGATGTTTTTTTAGGAAAGGGGACAAACCCCGACAGAATAAAAAAGTTGTGATGTCGGGATAAAAAGAGGGGTGCAACACGAGGACTTCCCAATGGGTCACCCAAGCTAGTACTACTCTTGCCAAATAAACATTGTTGTTGTGCGTGAAATACATATGTGTCTTGATGTAACAAAGTTTTTTCTCAAATAATGCAACTACAATATAAAGAAATTACTTTAAGGGTGGAAAACTGGCAACGATGGATATTAAGAGTGATCATTGTTATGTTGTGTACGAAAAAAGTGTTACCTCAAGACTCGGATGTATTTCACACTCAACATCAACAATCACCGAATCAATGTGAGAGGTGGGAGAAAAAGATAAAGATTACTAAAAGTTTGTTACATCGAGGGTAGGGTGTATTCTATGTTCAACTTCAGATATGATAAAAAAAATTAGAGTGGGAGTGTTGATTAATTTGTCCCAAGACTCATATAATCATAATATGAACGATCAAATAACATTAAGCATAATATTAAAACTTACTTGATGCGAGAGAGATCACCATGAATAAAGAACACGTGTAGGATAGAGATATTGGATCATAATGTTTGTGTGTTTTTGTGTGTGTCTTATGAGGTGAATAATCCTCTATTTATAGGAGAGGTCAAGCAGGGATCAACTCCTAATTAGGTTATGATTATGAAATCATTACCATAATACATTACCTAAACATTATTATATAAGGATATTGGATCTCCCATCAAGATACAATATCTTATAGAGTTTCATAGTGGTAACTAAATATTATATAATTACTCTTAATATTACCCATATAAATCAACAATATAATGTACAAATATACTAATGCATTTAAATAGGTTAGGACACAATTATAGAGAAATATCAAATACCAAAATATGATATTTTCTAACATTCTCCCACTTGTCCGTATACCTATTTATGCTTTGTAATAGTTAATATTGGCCAAGTTGTTGATTTAATAAGTTCATCACGATCAAATAAAATTACTAATGCAAAACATCAGAATCACTTGCATCACCATTAATGTAGGATCCCTACCGATTATACAGTTAGCTCTTCTAAATGAAGAATGATTGTCATAAGCCATAATGAATATGAATGGAAAAAGAAACATGATGGTAATAAAATAAAACCATTCACATGATCCACCAAAAGTTGTTTGCTCATAAGATCTCGTAATGTGCATAATAATGAGAATAGCAAAACATTAACATAATGTGAAGAACACAAGTAGGATCCGTGATTGTAAGGTTATCAAATAATCCTATATCGGTAATTATACTCGAATAAGAGCTTGGGTGATAAACCTATCATAAGTAACATAATACATTAAGTCAGTGTACACATATACTTATGACAATGTTCTTCAACCTTCTCTCAACCTTTATCATACTTGGTGTTGAGATATAAAATACTGACATTTGTGTTATTAAGAAAATTATCAATAACATCTTAAAATTGATATAGTCGATACATGAAAATGCATCGTGAGGAAAATATAATAGTCCTTACAATAAACAAAGTAGAATGTAAGTAACCAAGTAAGTTATGGTTATTATTCTTTGAAACGATTAACGCAAGTCTTAATTTAAACTTATCTTATGACACCACAAAATTGACTCTAACAATATATACAATTTACGGGGAGTAAAAAAATATTTATCAAGAAGTTTAAATATTAGAAGGTGTATAGAACGGTCATAATGTTCTTTGTAGACCCATAGTACACATGATGATGTCTATGGTGTTATGACATCTTTTAGATCTTAAGTGATTGAAACAATCCTTTTAAATTCATAAAAACTTAGTTTAGTCGTTCATTGTTGTAGAATTATCTTACCACATAATACAATGATAACCAATTTGCTCCCACTGATCTTAAGATATATATGTCAATCAATTTAATAATACATATAACCATAAAATTTTCATATACCATTTCAAACAACCATAATATAGTCATCGAATTGATTGTTTTATGTTTATATCTCATCTAATACTTGCCTCTAACCTACTTTATAGTTAGATATCTTATGCAAGTTATAGTTGAGAAATATAACAATAAAGTCCATAATATAGTTCTTAAACATGATGAACTATTTAAGTAATGACTTATGACATATTTTTATAATAAAAATTTCTATTTTATTATAAAGACAATCCTTTTATTGCAACATTATGTGACAAGATATAATAATATCATTTGATGTTTCTTTTAGATTTGCATTAGTAGATCAACTTGCGTTATAATGGGTTATGAGTACTTAGACAACCCGCAAGTTAACTAACATCAATTGAATAAAATAAATTAACTTATGACGTTACGCCAATAAGTTAAATTGTCACAAATAATGGTATTGTTGAAAGAAAATAGGAATGATAAAATGGCTTATCATTTAAAACATTTTGAGATTATTAATATATGTGGTGATTTATTGTCATGAGATGAAATGACTATTTCAAGTTCTTAAATACATTTGTACCTTGAAAATAGAATCATTTATTAATTCTCTTAAACCACATACTCCTACTGATTTTGCCATTACTTATAACATGTAAGGTGATTTATAAACTAATAGTCAAATATTCAATTTGCGTCACATTATTAGGGGTTTCTTTAAATGTCTTTGTTCATAGGCAATGTTTGATACTAAATCACAGTCCATACATTGTACCATGTTCATAAAGGTACAGTCGCCTTTATGTGATACCATTTAATTGAGTTGGCTAAGGCTTACATAAGTGATTTTACAACTCTATTTTCGTCGCATAAGACATATTCATTGGGGCAATTAATAAAACGTGCTTATCATAATACACTTTCACCCCTTAATTAACACAATATTTTATTTTAATGGTCTATTTATCTTTTATAAAACTCGATCTTAATACATAAGAGATTCTCATCAAATACACTCTATAATCATCAATATTAACAAGAAAAAATATAAGAAGTTATTATTTTCAATGTCATTCATGAAAATATACACATCTTTATAAGAGAGTTTTTTACTTGTTAAAATAATTGAAAACAATAATGAAAAAACTTCTCAAAGAATGTCACTAATTTCAAAAGTATACAGTAATATTTCTTCAGTTTCACAATGTTACATTTTTAGCATATTCATTAACTATGAATAGAAGAATAATTGCTACATGCATTCATGAAGGTTTTAAACTAATGAACCACAAATAAATAAAATGATAATGAATAATTTTTAAATTCAAAACACTTAAATTAGGGCAAATGGCATAAAAGGGTATTCAACTTAAGAGTAATTTTCAATCAAGGTATCGCATTTTTTTTCTTGCATAAAAAGGCACCTAACTTATATTTTTGGCCAATTTGGGTATTTTCGTTAAAAATTTAACGATCATCCGCTAAGTTTTACATTTCAAGTCCACCGACCACTACCACCGCCACCAATCATCTTCGTCACCACCAAGCCTCCCCACCATCATCACTATCAAGCACCGCCTCCACCACCAACCCAACCCACCATTGCCGTAAATTTTCAAACCGAGTGGTTTTTATACAATTGTCTTTTTGTCTTCAGAATTCATTTACTAACACTTCAGAATTACGATGAAAAGTGACGAATCTCTATGTAGTCAAATTTATAATCTCATGATGAAAAGTGATCGAATATTATGATACAGTTCCAATCTTCACAATTCAACATTCAGACATTAGTTTATCAATTATTTTGATCTTGCGTGTATCTGCCAAAGTCACAATTCTTTAAACATCAATTCATAGTTTGTGGGATTAATCAATCGAGTATTCTAATGAAATTCTATAGGTTGGTGGTTTGTGGTGGGTCGCGTCGATGATTTATGGTGGTGGTGGGTGGGTTGGTGGTGGAGGCCGACCAAACGTACCTGTCAACCAGCAGATGAGAGGTAATCGTGTAACAAACGTGGAGAGATTGTCGAGTTGAATTTTTTCCACACACTTTCGGATTTCCGACGAAAGGAGTTAAACTAAACTGTAATCAATCAGTTTGTGGAATATTTACATTCTGATGCCTCTCCAACACGTACAGACGAGGGAATACATCTTTCAGAACGCCTTCATTATGCCATTTGTCTTTCCAATAAAGTTATTTTGGTTTCAACATAGAACTCATTCTCACAAATGATTAATAACCTTCTAAATAGCAAGTCATTAGAATCCTTTTTATTCAATACATGCTTTTAACATTTGTGAAAAATTTCTTTAACAAACTTTTGAACATAAACATTTTCTAAAACATTGTTTCTTTATAGAAATATTTTAAGATTATAAGATGTGTCTTTACTTAATTAGTCTACACATATAGAGAAACTTTGATTATCTTAATAAAGTTTTCTTTATAAAATAATTAAATAAGTTGATGGTCATAATGTAAGCTATAAAGATTATAAATCTCATCTTTATGGAGAGTGGTAATCATAATTGTTTATTTCATATTTTTTCCTTTTACTTATTAGTATAGTTGATGTAAAAACATCAACAAACTTAATAAGGAAAAATGTCATAATGAAATATATAAAAGACTATCGTATCCTTTTAACTTTAAGATCACATAAAAGCTTACAAACACCATAAAAATGTAGACCTTAATGATGAGAAAATTATTTGAAAGTGTACTTTCACGTGTCATTATTGAGTTTATAAAAGTAAACTTTATCATAATGCAACTCGATCTTTCTTTAATTCTCATTAATCCTCGTTGATCGGTTATTTTATCTGACCGTATGAGATGACCGTATCATAATGCATGTAACTTTATGACCATATAATATATTATTCCACCCTCTTTTTTTAATCATGTTTTTAACCTTTAATGGTTATAAGAAACTTATAGTGGTTATCTTAGCAAATGACTTGTACATATGTTCATAAGGGACTATCCAAAATGAGAACTATATCAATTTATTGAAATCTAACCATGCCATAAAATTAGATTCACAAAAGAAGTTTGATGAAATTGTTAACTTCTCGTTGCTCCATTAACAACCCATTAATAACTTTTACATTTAATTACACAAAATCAATCAACAAAATACATCACCTTTGGGCAGAAGTATTTGCTAACTAATTATTTAATTTGCATATATCAAATTATTAACATAAAAGTATAACTAACCATAGGGCAAATGTTAGTTATCGGAATCTAACCACCCAATAAAATTAGATTCACAAAAGAAGTTTGATGAAATTGTTAACTTCTCGTTGGTTCCATTAACAACACACTAATAACTTCTTTATTAAATTATGCAAACTTAATAAACAAATAATCACCTTTGGGCAGAAATATTAGTTAACTGAGTATATATTGCAATATTGTTTATGATTAGAGTATGTACATCCTTGAGCTAACACTATACCTAAACTATCAATACGTCAAAATTATTACAACTTTTATTCACTTAAATGTTTTGATTAATTGCATCTTTTAGGCCTACAACCAATCTAAACATTTAAGTAGTCATAATACATGTAAACAAAATAATGAAAACATGTATACCTTATTCACTTAAACATTATGAAAGAATAGACTCTTGTTAATTCTAATCAAGAAAAACTGTTTCTTTCCTTTGAACATAAATGTTCAAATTATTTTTATTTATCTATGAGTTATAATGTGACCAAAACTAATGTCACAAACTCAAAATAGTGATAGACTATATCATAATTACATACAAATTTAGATGCAACTATAGTTATCACTGCTTTAGAATAAACATATATTATCATACATGTGAGATATCAGTAAAAGACGAACATGTAACTTAATATGACTTTAATTCACATAAGGCGAAAGAGGTGTTGGAAGGCGTGTTTTACGTTTTTTGGTGGAGCCTTTGGAACTTCAGGAACCAATTCCTTTTTGCGTCTCATATTCCCCGAAAGGATGTTATTTTCGACAATATTGTTTTACGCTCTTTTTATTGGTGTGTAGCTAGATGTAATAGAACTTTGAATTGGGTTAGTTGGCTTCAACACCCTTTTTTGATTCCTTTGTAATTTACTAGCTCCTTGCTAGTGGTTCTAATAAAGTCGCCGTTCAAAAAAAAATTCACATAATTATTTTGATTAAGTGCTTTCCTTTGGGCCAACACTAACTTCAACAATTAGGTAGTCATAAATATGACCGTTCATTCATTTAACTGTTTTAACCAGTAGCCTTCCGTTGGGCATGACAACTAGTTTAACAATCAAGTAGTCACAAGATATGTTAAAATATATTACAAACATGTCAAATAATGTCATTTATTAATTAAATCATTATGAAATAAAAACATTACAAAACTCATTGTTCAAAATTTATAAACAAGTTAGCAGTCATGTAATGTTTCTTTCTAAAACATATTGTAGAATACTCTCGATTAAATTGTCCATAAATTATGACAAGATTAAGATTCTTTGTTTTGAACCAAACACGATGGTCAAAAGTATTACATCTATAAGAAAACTTAGGCCAATTCATAAATTTAATATTGGCTTAAAGTGTAACAAAATAAGTATCACATCTCTTGATAAAGTTTGTATAAAAATGGCTGAATAGGAGAACTTAATGATCATGCCATGTATTATATAAATTATTTTAAATTGGATTAAATAACCTTGCTAATTGGATAAAAATTAAGTACGAGCCAAAACAAAATGAATTTGGTCAAACCCTCTGAATAGATTATGTTCAGCTTATACTTTTGTAAAAAAAGTGTTATTAAAGATTGATGGAATGAACGGCTTATAAGTCATTTTAAAGATATTATTGTTAAACAGATTTTACTTGATACGATTTAATAACATATTATAACGTGTTTTTTGTTCTAAGCAAAACAGAGACACTTTTAATATTTTAGGATTTATAACATGCCCTTTATAAAACATTAATCATATCATATAATATTCAATATCTTTAAAACATACTCATCTTATTTGTTTAACCCTTTTGTAAATTAAGTTAACATATTATGATAATAACCAAGCTCGATGCTACATGTAGATTAATTAATCCCAAGAAACATATAATCATAATATGAACGATCAAATAATATTAAGCATAACATTAAAACTTACTTGTTGCGAGAGATGAGATCACCATGAACGAAGAACATCGGTAGGATGAAGATCTTCTACTTAATCATCTCTTCTTAGTGATGGATGGTAATGTTTGTGTATGTTTTGGTGTGTGTCTTATGAGGTGAATAATCCTCTATTTATAAGATAGGTCAAGCAGGGATCAACTCCTAATTAGGTTATGATTATGAAATCATTACCAAAATACATTAAGTAGACATTATTATATAAGGATATTGGATCTCTCATCAAGATACAATATCTTATAGAGTTTCATTATGGTAACTAAATATTATTTAATTACTCTTAATATTACCTATATAAATCAACAATATATAAAGTACAAATATACTAATGCATTAAATAGATTAGGACACAATCAGAGAGAAATATCCAATACCAAAATATGATATTTGCTAACATTAAGTGGTAAAGAAAATCGAGCAAGTGATCGCAATCGTTGATGTCAACATCTGGCAACGCTATTTCTTGAAACGGAGAAAGCTCATGGTATTAACCCTATCAACATCGTCTTCAGTATCTCCTCGGCAGACTGGTTTGGTTCAGTATTCCTCTTGCACTGATGTTCCAACATTGTCTTGATTAGAAACAATGGGATTTGATTCTCCATCATCACCAAATCATGAAGAATCGTCACATGTGATAGTTTCTTTCCTGTAATGTCCACCAAATGGGACATCCCAGTGATGACATTATTTTTAAGGTTTTGGCCTTCTTCTTTCATGTAGTACACTTGAAGGAATTCAAGTAAAAACGCCATGTCAACCGCCATCATCCATATCAGCGCATCTCCAGACATATCAATTAACTTATGGTAGCTAGCACGAATTCTAGCCTCGTCGTTTTTCTTCATTGGCTCAACAATATGTTCGAAGTTGACATTCATGTGCTTTTGGGTTATACGCGCAGCAGCAAGCTTGTACCTTTGCATGTCAAAGACCTCTGGGCGCCAATGGTGGAAAGGGACTAATGCAACTTGTTGTGGTATGTAGGATTCAGGGTCAGTGGCTAGTACTTTTGGAACTGTGAAGATAGAAACGGGGATTTGGATAGTCTCTTTTTGAGGGTCTAGGATAGATTTTCGCATGTGTTCAATCCATTCGTCCTTGTCGACATTTTGGCTTGAGAAAGAGTAAGAATTGGTGGTGTTGGAGAAGGATTTCATGTCCATGGTGTTGTGCATAAGAGTGTTTAATTGTTTCTATGATTAAATTGTGTTGTATAAAGTTTACATATGGATCTTATATATAATGGAAAGATTGATCATATCTTACGATGTAACTTTACATATGTGTTAGGCTTGTAGCGTTTATTTTAAGGTTTGAGATAAGAATCATGCATAATTGCTCAATAAAGAATTTAAGACTAACATGTGGTCGATCACTTTAAGCGTACTAGAAGGAAGTGAAATAATAAGTTCAATTTATAATGTAATTAACACGTGCTTGATTTTGAAGGATCAAACATGAAGTTATAAAACTCTTAGGCTACCCACACAGGTCACGCATGACTGGTCGTGAGGGATGATTTTTTGTTGTGAGCCCAATGTGAGGGTGGTTTGTAATCCGGGTGCCTTTCGGTATCCGTGCAAGTTGTATTATTTATTTGGTTTGTAAGTGTGTGTGAGATAATTTGTAGAGTATATTTGTATAAAGTATGTATTTTATTTAAATGTTTGACCAGTGAGAGTGATATGACGAATTATGGTGAATTGTGAGAGGAACTTAGGGGGTAAAGGGAAGGTGAGTGAGGGTGTTTTGATTTGACACATGTGGGTAGTCTTATAGATGATTATATATAGAGATTTATACTCTATGCAATTAAGACTGAAGTTCTGAACATACTTCATTTTCCGAGCTTGTGCGTTAGAAAACCTATACGTCTTGATTATAACCCGCCTGAACTATTTTGGTCAAAAATAAAGACACGTACGAGTATATGTTTCTTAGCGTATACTATGTCATGACAACTAGTTAATTACTAGTGTTGTAATTACGCATCACGTGCTGCTAAGATTTGTAACTTGAGCTCATAGGGTGTGTTTGGATACGGGCTTATTGAGGCTTGGGCTTTTAAAATAAGATGGCTTATAAAATAAGTCCCGTTTGTCACGCGGGCTTATGAAGTCATAAGCCTCAGCCTCATAAAAGGGGCTAAAAACTTTAGCCGGGGCTTATGAACAAAAAATTACTTATATACCCCTAAAAATATCTAACATATACTAAAAATTTATTTAATTATGTCATTTTTAGTAATTTTACATTACATATGACAATTGCTAAGCCATTTGCCAAACAAGTTTAAAAAAATACAAATTTTAATTTCGTCTTATAATATAAGCCCCAGCCCCAGCCCCGACACAAGCCCCAGCCCCAGCTCCAGCCCATTACGCCAAACATACCCATAGTGTCTTTGTCTTTCTCTCAGCCCTAGCATCTAGTTAAGTGTGTAGTACAGTGGTGAAGGCTTGGGAGTCTTCATTAGACCCCAAGTTCAAACTCTGACTGCATCAAACTTTAGGGTCACCATTCAGGCGTCTATTGCTTAGCGCAAATGTCTTTGTGCGGAGAGAAAAAGATAGGCTATTGTGAAACTTCGTAAGACACACTGAACATTAACCGAGGTGCACACGGTCATTTGGGAATGATCACATGGAGTCCAAAATGGATCATGGGTTAAAGTTGCTCGTCAAAACAACCTTTTTGTGAAAGACGAAAACATAGATTTGTTATGATATTAATTTTTACTCCGTAATTCTTAGGTTGAGAATATTGTTTGTTACATGACAAACCTCCAGAACCTTTAGCTAGTTAAGACAAAGTAAGAAGTCAGTAATATATTTTGTTTCATAATGAATAACGAACAATACCACATGGAGGGTTATTGATTTTAAATTCAAAATTTCATGTGTTAGTTGTATGTGAAGTCAATAAAGCATTGAGGTTTTTTTTTTTCTTTTTTTTCACATGTTACACAAATGACTAATTATAGTAAATAATTAGGATTTAACTTGGAGAAGAAATGACAAAACAATGTTGAAGATGAGAATTTGTTTATGTAGTTTAGCTAAACAAGCTTCAATATGTTCGAGTGGTTAAGGAGACAGGCTCGAAATCTGTTTGGCTTTGCCTGTGCAGGTTCGAATTCTGCCGTTGATGTTATTTTTTTACGTGTAGGCTTATTGTGTCTGTAGGATTCTTTGCTTTTCTGTTTTTACGGATTATGTTTTTTTTAACAGCTGATTTCATTAAAACACTAGCAAGGAGCTAGGAAAAGGAGATTACAAGGAAATGAGCAAAAGATTGTTTAACCAATCTATCCAACTAAAGTTTAACTTGCATCTATATCTACACCATGTAATAGAAAGCGCCACAATATCATTAAACAACCGAGCTTTTGACTGGATATTAGAACCGAAAATAGATTTATTACGAAAATTCCAAACTGACCACCAAGAGATGTAAAAAAATCCTTCCAAAAGCATCTTCAGCTTGGACGAGAGACGAATGCTAGAGAACCAAAACCACCAATCTTCATAAGAGGATAACTCCATCATGTTTGTTAGGAATACGAAATTCCTAGGAAAGTATCGGTCGCTTCCATAGATAACAGTCGTTAGCTCGTTAAGTAATTTTTGGAAACTTACATAGTTAGTTTGCAAAGGCCCATGGATAAACCCATGCAAGCCCAAGCTCACTTGTTAATTGTAAGTATATTAACACCTCTCCATGCCTTGGAGAGGTGGTTGGTTGCTCATTTTTCACACAATTCAATATATGTTCTCTTTCTCTCTCTAAGTGTTCATCCAACCCTTTCTCTCACTAAAACAACTTGCCTCCTCTTTCCATGTATGTTATATGATTATTCTTCAATTGGTATCAAGAGCTATGGAATTGTGTGTTTAGTTTTTGTGTTTATTTTTTGGTTCGTGTTTTTTTGCAAAAATTTCGTCCTTTCTTTATTTTTTCCTTGTTTTTGAAGCAAGAGTGTACACTAAAAGATCATTTACCTTGGTAAATCTGATCTAGTATCTTTATGATATAGGTGTACAAGCTTAGAATCAAGAAAAACATCATTTTTTTGTTACATTTTGTGTTCGAAAACTTTATAAAGAGCAAAATCTTGATTTTAAAATTTTCGACTTAAAAACCTTAAAGTTTTCATTTTTCTTGTTCCTATAGGTTTAGTATCACTAGTTGTACAAGTATTTTTACAAAACAATCATCAAAAAGGTGTCTTTTTGTGTTTTTAAATCTTTGGGTTTCGAAATAGTGGAAGTCGAACAACTGAGTCGAACAACTCAAGTCGAACAACTCAACTTTAGTAGAAGTCGAAGAACTCAACTTAAGTTGAAGTCGAACAACTCAACTTAAGTAGAAGTCGAACAACTCAACTTTAGTAGAAGTCGAACAACTCAACTTAAATAGAAGTCGAACAACTCAACTTTAGTAGAAGTCGAACAACTCATTTTAGTTGAAACCGAACAACTCATTATGGTTCAGATGCTCTTGCTGAGGTACACAGTCATGATAATGTGAATAATAATATGATTGATCAAGCTGTGCATGTGGTGCCGTCTTCTGAACAGAATGTTATGAATCATTCAGAGACTGAAATAACCAGTGATAGCAATATCATTCCTTATTCTCAGTATGTGATCGAATCACAACAGGCAGCTATTCAGAATTCTAACTCTTCTGCACAACAAGATGCACTGATATTATCTGTGATTGAACAACTAAAAACCCAAGTTGCTAATTGTACCAAGATAAATCTGGAAAATAAAAGTGTCAATGATACTTTAACTGCTGAGCTTGAAAGATATAAGGAACAGGTTAAAGTGTTGAACGAAGGACAAAATGTTGCGTTAACATGTAATGACAACGTTTTAGATTCATGTGCACAGTCTGTAGAGATTGATCGTCTTAAACAAACTCTTTCTGAACATTTAAAAGAAAAAAATAATCTTTAATGCAAACAATTTCTCTTCTCAAAGATGATTTTAAGAAAGAAGAATCTAGGAACATAGATAAAGAGATTGCTTTAGAAAAGAGGATTAAACAGTTAGATAATATTGTTTTTAAAAGAGATCAATCTGCACAAACTGTTCACATGTTGACGAAACCTCAGTTTTTCTATGATCATACCACTAAACAAGCTCTAGGTTTTCAAAATCCTTTCTATCTGAAGAAAGCTCAGCAGTTGGAACCAAAGCTATATGTTGGTGATATTATTGAGAAAACAAATCCCATTGTGATTCCTGACTCTGAAGAGACCTTAATGCTTGCTGAAGAGAGTCGTTCAAAAATGCTTTTAAAACAAAAAGATCCTATGATGTTAGAAAAGAAAGTTAACACTACCCTAGTAGATTATGCTACTCTTAACCAACTGTATAAAGATTTTGAAACACGATTTGTTCCGCAAACTGAATTATCTGCTGAACAAGCCTTTTGGTCTCAGAATTCGGTGAATTCTCCAGAACCCATTCTTTCTAGTAGACCCACCGTAGTTGAGGTTCCAAAAGAACTTCCTAAAGTCAGCATGGTGAATACAAGTTTGAAGAAACTTAAACACCATCTTGCTGGTTTTGACGTGGTTGTCAAAGAAAGAACCACACCCACAGCTATCACTGAGGGTTCGTGGGGGTTTGAACATACAAAAGCTTGTTTTAGGGATGAAATAATTCCATTTGTAAAAGCTCTGAAGGACTTCTTTAACACATTCAATCAATATTTGGTTGATGATCTTTTAGAAGTCCAAAATATCTTTCATCAAATGGAACAGGCTATGGAACAACATCGTTTAGAATCCAAAACATTTGAAGTTAAAATGAATCAAGTTTTGAACAAAAACGAACGACTCTTGGAACAAGTGTTGAGCAAAGATATTGTGAACATAATTGTGAATTCGTCTGTGAATAATCCTTCTGTGAATGTGCATGAATGTGAAAAGTGTCTCCAACTTGAGACTGAGCTTTAAATGGATTTCATTGAAAAAGAGATTTATGATTAACTGTTTAAAAGTTTCACCACTCTTGAAAAACATTGCATCTCTTTAGAAGTTGATTCTCAACTTCATCAAGAAATTTTTCAAAGGGATAATTCTGTTTCAAATCAAAGTGCTCCAAGTTTTGATCAATTATTTGAATTAAATGAATTGAAGGCTTAGTCCCAAGAGAAATATACGGTCATTAAAAAGTTGAAAGAGAGAATCAATGCTCTAAGTGGGAAAATAAACGAGGATAAGATTAAACAGGAATTAGAGGAGATTGAAACAATTAACATTGAATTGGATCATAGGGTGACAAAGCTTATTGCTTACAATGAGCATTTGAAACAGACCTATAAGCAACTTTATGACTCGATTAAACAAGCACGTATTCGATCAAAAGAACAATGTGACGATTTAATTAATCAAGTCAATCTAAAGCCTGCGAAAATTTCTGATTTAAATGCTTGTCTTCAGGAAAAAGTTTTGGTAATTACAGCTCTTAAGAATGATTTAAGGAAACTTAAAGGAAAAGATTTAGTTGTTAATGACGTTACAAAACACCCTAGTGATCCAAAAATGCTTAAGATTGATGTGGAACCAATAACCCCTAAATTGTTGAATAAACAGACAGCTCACTCTGCCTATATTAAGCACACTCAGGAAGAAGCTACCGTTCTTAGGGATCTAGTTGAACATGTTCAATCAAAATATCCACTAGATCAATCCCTAGAATCTGCCTGTAGGTATGCTAAACTAGTTCAGGAGTTGCTTACAAACATCAGTAAAACCTGCCCTAGTGTCAACAATACTGATGAAAAATTAGTGGCTGTGACCCCAAAGAACAAGGACAAAAGAGTTAGATTCACTGAGCCCGTCACATCCTCAGGAAACACAATCACAAAAACAACCTCAACATCAAACCTAGTTTCTAACAAACCTATGTTGTCTTCTACAGGAGTAAAACCGTCTACTAGTGCTAGCGGATCACAGCCTTCAGGCAATACAAAGAAAGATAAGATTCGGCAAACACCAAGTAGTACTCAGAAGAATAAAGTAGAAGCCCACCCTAGGAAAGTTAAATCTAGTTTCAAAAATAAAGATTGTGTTGTTCAACCTAAAGGAACTGCTCATGTGCAGCATTCCAAGCGTAATGTGAATTCTAAACTTAAATGTGTTAAGTGTAGTGGTTACATGCTTTCTGATAATCATGATTTATGTGTTCTTGATTTTATCAATAATGTGAATGCTCGTAAAGACCTAAATCTGTTAACAAAAGTTCAAAGAGAAAAGTTTGGAAACCAACAGGAAAGGTGTTTTCAAATATTAGATACATCTGGAGCCCTTTAACTAGGATTACCACAACTACTGAAGTGCCCCTTAGGAAATCAACTGCTCTAGATAATGAAACATCTAAACCTGTTGTAACATTGGTTTACTCAAGGAAACCTAGAAAATCTAAAACTAATGTTCCTGTTAGCAAATCTACGGTTCTTAAATCTGTATCTGCTAACAAAAAGGAACCCAGTAAATCTTGGGGATCCAAAGTTTCTGATGTTCCATCTTTCTCTCTTGATGAATGCAGGTCGTCTAAATTGTTCTCTCGTATTTAGACTCTGGCTGCTCCAAGCATATGATCGGAGATCGCTCTCAGCTCATCAATTTCGTCAATAAGTTTTTGGGTACAGTCAAATTTGGAAATGATCACGTGGCAAAGATATTAGGTTATGGTGATTATTAGATTGGGAATGTTACGATATCAAGGGTTTACTACGTGGAAGGACTTGGACACAACTTATTCTTCGTTGGGCAATTTTGTGATTCGAACCTTGAAGTTGCTTTTCGACAACACACATGCTTCATTCGTAATTTAGAAGGTGTTGATCTATTGACTGGATCTCAAGGCAACAATCTGTATACTCTGTCTTTTAGAGATATGATGGCATCCTCTCCTATATGTCTCTTGTCAAAGGCCTCAAAGACTAAGTCCTGGCTATGGCACCGACGTCTGTCTCATCTGAACTTTGGTGCAATGAATTAAATGAATTAAAAGCTCAGTCCGAAGAGAAAGACACAGTCATAAAGAAGTTGAAAGAGAGAATTAAAGCTCTAAGTGGGAAAAAGAATGAGGATAAGATTAAACAGGAATTAAAGGAGATTAAAACAATTAATATTGAATTGGATCATAGGGTGACAAAGCTTATTGCTGAGAATGAGCATTTGAAACAGACCTATAAGCAACTTTATGACTCGATTAAACCAGCACGTATTCGATCAAAAGAACAATGTGATGATTTAATTAATCAAGTCAATATAAAGTCTGTAGAAATCTCTGATTTAAATGCTCGTCTTCAAAAAAAAGTTTTGGTAATTACAGCTCTCAAGAATGATTTAAGGAAACTTAAAGGAAAAGCTCTAGTTGTTAATGACGTTACACAACACCCTAGTGATCCAGAAATGCTTAAGATTGATGCGGAACCAATAACCCCTAAATTGTTACATAAACAGACAGCTCACTCTGCCTATATTAAGCACACTCAGGAAGAAGCTACCGTTCTTAGGGATCTAGTTGAACATGTTCAATCAAAATATCCACTAGATCAATCCCTAGAATCTGCCTGTAGGTATGCTTACAAACATCAGTAAAACCTGACCTAGTGTCAACAATACTGATGAAAAATTAGAGGCTGTGACCCCAAAGAACAAGGACAAAAGAGTTAGATTTACTGAGCCCGTCACATCTTCAGGAAACACAATCACAAAAAGAACCTTAACATCAAACCTAGTTTCTAACAAACCTATGTTGTCTTCTACAGGAGTAAAACCGTCTACTAGTGCTAGCGGATCACAGCCTTCAGGCAATACAAAGAAAGATAAGATTCGACAAGCACCAAGTAGTACTCAGAAGAATAAAGTAGAAGCCCACCCTAGGAAAGTTAAATCTAGTTTCAAAAATAAAGATTGTGTTGTTCAACCTAAAGGAAATGCTCATGTGCAACATTCCAAGCGTAATGCGAATTCTGAACTTAAATGTGTTAAGTGTAATGGTTGCATGCTTTCTGATAATAATGATTTGTGTGTTCTTGATTATATCAATAATGTAAATGCTCGTACTAAATCTAAATCTGTTAAGAAAAGTTAAAAGAGAAAAGTTTGGAAACCAAAAGGAAAGGTGTTTACAAATATTAGATACATCTGGAGACCTACTGGTCGGACCTTCACTATAGTAGGAAATGCGTGCCTTTTAACTAGGATTACCACAACTACTGAAGCGCCCCTTAGGAAATCAACTGCTCTAGATAATGAAACATTTAAACCTGTCGTAACATTGGTTTACTCAAGGAAACCTAGAAAATCTAAAACTAATGTTCCTGTTAGCAAATCTACGGTTCTTAAATCTGTATCTGCTAACAAAAAGGAACCCAGTAAATCTTGGGGATCCAAAGTTTCTGATGTTCCATCTTCCTCTCTTGATGAATGCAGGTCGTCCAAATTGTTCTCTGGTATTTGGACTCTGGCTGCTCCAAGCATATGACCGGAGATCGCTCTCAGCTCACCAATTTCGTCAATAAGTTTTTGGGTACAGTCAAATTCAGAAATGATCACGTGGCAAAGATATTGGGTTATGGTGATTATCAGATTGGGAATGTTACGATATCAAGGGTTTACTACGTGGAAGGACTTGGACACAACTTATTCTCCGTTGGGCAATTTTGTGATTCGAACCTTGAAGTTGCTTTTCGTCAACACACCTGCTTCATTCGTAATTTAGAAGGTGTTGATCTCTTGACTGGATCTCGAGGCAACAATCTGTATACTTTGTCTCTTGGAGATATGATGGCGTCCTCTCCTATATGTCTCCTGTCAAAGGCCTTAAAGACTAAGTCCTGGCTATGGCACCGACGTCTGTCTTATCTGAACTTTGTGGCAATTACCACTAATAGCCACGGTCCTTGTTCGTGGTCTCCCTAAGCTTAAATTTAAAAAAGGACCATTTGTGTTCTGCTTGTGTAATGGGTAAAAGCAAGAAGAAACCCCACAAACCTAAATCTGAAGACACCAACCAAGTAAAAATCTATCTTTTACACATGGATCTTTGTGGACCAATGCGTGTCGCAAGTATTAATGGAAAGAAGTACATCCTTGTCATTATCGATGATTACTCTCGATTCATATGGGTTAAGTTCTTAAGATCAAAAGATGAAGCTCCAGATTTCATAATCAAGTTTCTCAAGATGATCCAAGTGCAGCTTAAAGTGACTGTCCGAAGAATCAGAACAGATAATGGAACCAAATTTTTTAATCAAACTTTGCATGAATATTATGAGAAGGTTGGCATTTCTCATGAAACATCTGTTGATCGCTCTCCACAGCAAAATGGTGTCGTTGAAAGACGAAATCGTACGTTAATTGAAGCTGCCCACACAATGTTGATTTATGCAAAAGCTCTGTTATTTTTATGGGCAGAAGCAGTTGCTACCGCATGTTACACCCAAAATCCTTCCATCATACGCCTTTGTCACGGCAAAACACCATATGAGCTTTTACATGACAAACCTCCCGACTTATCATTTTTCCATGTATTTGGTGCACTCTGCTATTCGACAAATGATAGTGAGAATTTGGGTAAGTTTCAACCAAAGGTTGATATTGGTATTTTCATTGGTTATGCACCCACAAAGAAAGCATTTCAAATTTACAACCGACGTACCAAACGAATCATTAAGATAATTCATGCAAATTTTGATGAGCTTACTGCAATGGCTTCTGAACACAGCAGTTCAGGACCCGCACTTCATGAAATGACTCCTGCAACAATCAGTTCAGGACTCGTGCCAAACCCTCCTCCTTCAACACCGTTTGTAAAATGATAGGGAAATATATTGTTTCAACCGCTGTTTGATGAATTACTCACTCCTCCACCAAGTGTTGATCTCCCAGCCCCTGAAGTCATTGCTCTAATTGATGAAGTAGTTGCTCCAGTTCTCGCTGTATCAACCGGTTCACCTTCCTCAACAACAGTTGACCAAGATGCACCATCACCAAGTAACTCTCAAACAACACCCGAAACTCAACCTCCCGTCATTCCTAATGATGTTGAAGAAGACAATCATGATATATGGAAGTTACACATAAATGTAAGATCCCGTACTTTGGTATCCCAATTCTAGAAGTTCCTTCTGATCAATCTTCATCAACAGATTCTATTCATACAATTGTGCATCCTGATCACCAAATTTCTGAACATAATAGCAAATGGACTAAGGATCATCCACTTGAAAACATAATCGGTGAACTCGCTAGACCAGTTTCCACAAGGCTACAATTACATGACAAGCTCTTTTCTGTTACTGATTATGCTTTCTCACTGTTGTTACACCAAGATGTATAAAGATGCTTTGACTCATTCCTGCTGGATCAAAGCATGTAAGAATACTCAATGAGTTTGAACGCCTTAAAGTATGGGAGCTCGTACCTCGACCAGATAAAGTTATGGTTATTACTTTGAAGTGGATCTACAAAGTGAAGCTAGACAAACTGGGATGTATTCTAAAAAACAAGGCTCGATTAGTGGCTCGTAGTTACCGTCAAGAAGAGGGAATTGATTTTGAAGAGTCTTTTGCTCCGGTTGCAAGATTAGAGGCTATAAGGATTTTTCTTGTGTTTGCCGCTCACATGAACATGGTCGTCTACCAAATGGATGTCAAGACTGCGTTTTTGAATGGCGATTTGCAGGAAGAGGTGTATGTTAGCTAGCCGGATGGTTTTGTGGATCCAGATAACCTCAATCATGTGTACAAGATAAAGAAAGCTCTTTATGGGTTGAAACAAGCTCCATGCGCGTGATATGAAATGTTGTCTTCATTCCTGATATCCCAAGACTTCGCCAAAGGCTCGGTGGATCATATTATGTGCATCTGTAAGGAAGGCAAGGAATTACTTCTGGTATAAGTATATGTCGATGATATTATCTTTGCTGCATCTACACCTGAACTTTGTGACCTATTTGCTAAAATTATGTGTTTAAAATTTAAGATGTCAATAATAGGCAAAATCTAATTTTTCTTAGGACTACAGATTTTTCAAAATCCCAGAGGCATCTTTATTAACAAGTCAAAATATGCCCTTGAATCTTTAAAGAAATACGGTTTTGACTCTTGTGACCCAGTGGATACTCCCATGGCAGAGAAATCCAAACTGGATGAGGATAAAGAATGGAAAGCCATTGATCCATCACACTATCGTGGCATGATTGGCACCCTCTTTTATCTCACAGCCAGTAGACCTGACCTATAATTTGCTATATGCATGTGTGCCCGGTATCAGGCTAGGCCTACCGAAAAGCACTTACATGCGGTCAAAAGGATCTTTCGGTAACTAAAAGGAACCGTCAATCGAGGACTATGGTATCCAAAGGATTCTTCAATTGCACTAACAGAATTTTCAGATGCGGATCATGCTGGTTGTCAAGATACAAGACGTAGCACATCTGGTAGTATACAGTTTCTAGGAGATAGACTTGTTAGCTGGTCA
>BQNB010089530.1:0-27385 GCA_026074375.1 Tanacetum coccineum
CAAAACGCACTATTGAGTCTAGAGCCAAGAGATCGACAATTAATCTCGTTAGGACACGTATCCAATTCTCTTGTCTTTCATACACTGTGAAAACAAGTCTATCCTAAGATTCCTACGCATTATCCTTGTGATATTGCCAGAACATCCGAGTGAAACGTTGGTTTTTCACAATGAAGATAGAAATCCTGCTAGAGCCAACATCAAACAAACTTGTGTCAACTGGAAAGAAACGATGGTGCGATTCTGTGTGAATCAAACTTGTTCCAGTATAAGAATTGACGGTTATTCATCATTTGACAAACAATCAAAACTAAAGATTTCTGTTTCATTTCTCACGGAGACAAAACACGTTATCTATTGACTTTCTCACTCCGAGATTAGTTGATATTGAACAGGTGGCAGTCTGCTCCAGCCTCCGATTACTAGAACCAAAACGCACTATTGAGTCTAGAGCCAAGAGATCGTCAATTAATCTCGTTAGGACACATATCCAATTCTCTTGTCTTTCACACACTGTGGAAACAAGTCTATCCTAAGAGTCCTACGCATTATCCTTGTGATATTGCCAGAACATCCGAGTGAAACGATGGTTTTTCACAATGAAGATGGAAATCCTGCTAGAGCCAACATCAAACAAGCTCTTAGTAGGTGACTTGTGCGATTCTACAAGAATCAAACTTGTGTCAACTGGAAAGAAACGATGGTGCGATTCTGTGTGAATCAAACTTGTTCCAGTATAAGAATTGACGGTTATTGATCATTTGACAAACAATCAAAACTCTCGAAGTGTTACAAAATATTTTAATAATTAACACTTAGACTGATTTTTCAAATCAATTTTCTCTTTATTGCTAACTGTTTCATTACAGGATCATTTAAAGATGGAGATGGAGATGGAGATACCCAGTTCCAGTAATGTCAAGTTAATAACCGAATGCTCAGACACGACCTACACTTGTTATGAAGTTATGAAAGATCTCATAAAGGTGTCAAAGCTTCCGCAAACTCTGATATCATATTCTTCTTCACAAGTGCACAAGATGGCAATAAATTACTAGATGATGAGAGATTAAGTTTGGCTGATGATCTCAAGAAAGCTCATGATCAAAATCAAAACAAGTCAAAGTGAACAAGCTCAATTGTTATCTAAAGATCACTACAACAAAGTACTAGATGTAACATGAAGAATCAAAAGACTGCAAGCTGTAAGAGCTTAAGTCTAGTGTTTTCAAGGGTGACCTCCCTTAGGGGGAGATTGTTAGATATGAGTAAAAGACTCGGTCACCCCGTATATTTATTGTTTATAATAGTTCGTAGTTTAATAGTTAATCGTATGTCTTTCGGTTTTAAGCCGGGTTCTAATACCCGGTATTTTGTAAAAACTATATAAGCCTCTTCCAACTTTGGAAGAGGCAAGCTAGTCATTTTCACTTTTCTTATTAAACATATTTTCTCTCACTAGAAAATCTCTCTCATGTGTTTCTCTCTCTAGAAACTAGCCCAATTACAAGAATCATCACCCGTGTTATGAAATAAACAATCCTACGGTATAGCTAGTCTTTTAGATTTAAAATCTATAAAGTATTAGGTGATTCTTAAGGAAATAGATTTGGCTGTAAAAGAATTTTTCTAGATAGCATGATTTTGCACAGGTTTGAAGGTCTATAAAACTGGGAATTTTTTTTGTGTTTCCAGAAAACGACCCCTATAAATATTGGACGGCCCCATTTATATCTGGGACCGCCAATACATTTATGGGACCGCCATCTCTTCCTTCAAGATTGGCATTGGTATCTCTGTCCGCCTCATTGCCTTGGTCCTCTAAATATGTAGCATCTTCATCCGACTTTTCTCCTTCAACATCTACCCCTTTAACTTCATTGTCACTATCATCATCATCTGAGGATGAAACATGAGAGGGTGTATGAACTATAGGATCGAAGGTGTCATCTTCATTAGTTTCCTCTTCATGTGTTGTTTCATCATCATGAGTTATGAGCTTGGATGAAATGAAAATCATCACCATCATCTCAGATTCATATGAGCTTCATCATCATCATCTTGATCATCTTGACTTTAGTTGAGTTCATCACTCTCCCACTTTTAGCAACATCGTCATCCATTTTGAACGTTCTTATCATCTTCATGTTTTATCTCAACTTGATCATCTACACTGAGTCTTCCAGGAGAAATCACATCTGAGTCCATAACAGGTAGCATCGAGAACCCCTGGTGAAACACCAGTCCCTTCATCTGCACCAGACCCGTTGGCATGAGAGTTGTGAGTCTCTTTACGGCTTCTCTTAGTGATTATCTTGAGTTGCTCAGCTTTTGTCAAAATCGCCTCAAAGATAGTCTCTAACCCTTTAGCCTTTCGCTTACCTTTTCTAATCTTCTTTGCCTTCTTTTCTTGGAGACTGTGGGAGGCTTCTGCTTAGTGGTTGCATCAGAATCAGCTTTCTTCCTTACTTGAGCTTTTGTCTTTGGAGGAATCTTTCCTAAAGCAATAGCATAATACCTTTGTATGATTCAGGAGTTGTAGATGACCTCGTTATTGAACTCTGCAGGTAAGATAGACCTTGTAACAACTGCGTGACATCATTCCTTAAGATGACATTGATTGTAGTGAACATTGGGTCATCTCTGCATAGTGCCAATTAACCTTGTTTCTTCGAGGAATTGAAGGGTCTTTAACCATGACAAAGTTGACAATTAACTTGGTAAAACGAGGATAGTACATCGCATTGCCCTTCTTCGTATTCTTGTTCTCAATCTGGTAGAAAAAAAAAAAAAAAAAAAAATAAAAAAAAAAAAAAATAAAAAAAAAGTAAATTAAAAAAAAAAAAAATTAAATGAAGTCCTCCCACAGAAGATATGCATAATCAACCTTCTTGTTATTGTACATTCCCCATAAGATTTGAGCTTGAGAAAGACGAAGACTGTCGTAGGATGTTTTACCACTGAGACATTTGTTGATGATAGCAGCAAATGATCTCCAGGGTTGATGCAGCTTATTGACATTGACATTAGTGATCTTTTCTTCTATTTCACCAGAGTGAACAAGACTTGCTAGAATGCGGAATCACTCCTTTTCAGAGGTGTTTTCTTCAAAACTTTCCTCATTACCGACATTTAGGGCAAATTGAGTATGTCTCTGAATTGATCAAGATTGAGAATGTGCTTTTTGTTGTTCATCTTGAATCTGACAGATCGGTTATGAATATAAGCAGAGGCCCAGAACTCTTGCATGTAGATCTCAAGAACATCAGCCGAGACTTGGAATGCTTTGTAGAAAGGTGTGAGCTTTAACACATCATATACAAACTTAGAGTTTGCATCCTTTTGAACGTACAATCCGAGCTTAATCCGAAGAATGCATTTGCCAATCTTAAGTTGGTTCGCATGAGCAACCAAAGCATCATCCAAAGTGATCTGATCCGCCTTTGAGATTTCCATGATTCTGTTTAAGAAAGAGTTACTGCAATTTATAATATGACACAATCATGACGGCCTAGAACCTGTATGACTTTTAGCACTTTTGAAGATCAATCATCTTAGATAGACTAATGGCGTATGAGACAAAGGCACCTAAGGTAACAACTAAGTTGTATGTAGTTAACTTTGGTTTTGTCAAGCTTTTAATGTCTATTTTAAACTAAGAGACTTGATTATTTTAACCTTAGTAAATAAAATTTGATCTTAAGTGTGTTATGTCAAAAATTGGTTATGATTCTAACGCATTAGCACTCGTTTGGATCACACTATAATCTTATTGGTTTGACTCACAAAAGTATGCACAAGATATGTTTCTTGACTACGGGAAAACTCACCCCTTATTATATAGAAATAAATATAAACAAATATAAATATATAACAAGGGTTAAAATCCCACGAAATCAATAAAACCGGAAGCAGTATAGAGTGTCTCCGGGTCGTTATGTCCCAACGAGGCTTGAATGGAAAATCAAAAAACGAATTGATAATCGATGTTTGATTAAGACAAGGAATGATTGGGCACTAACACTAATAAGCAAATACACGAGAAGAGAAGTAAGGAAAATAAGCTAGAGCAGGCTTGAAGCTAGAAATGGTAAAAACACTTAAAACTTTTATACTAAGACACAAATAAGCTCAAATAAGCTTAAGACAAATCAAATAAGCTAAGCTAACTCTAAATAAGCAAATTCGAAAATCAATTAAGCTAAATTAAGCAAGAAAAACTCAGCAGTACTAACAACAGTACTAACAGTACTAACTTGGAGTTAGTACCGCCAGCTTTAAGTTAGTACTGCTAGCTTTAAGAAAACTCAATGAAACCAGAAATAAGCAAATAAGCTAAAACAGATTATTAACTGTCCCTAATAAGTACTCAGGCATAAGCATAAGCAACTAAATTAAACTACAATGGTAAATAAGCTAAAAGCTACAAACTGATACACTATTGAAAATACTTTGAAAAGGAAAATAAGCTAAAATGAGCTTACTCTTAAAGACAGTATAAGAAAATGGTTTAATCTACTCTAAAAAGCTAAGGAAATCTTAAATAAGCCGAAATAACAAGCTGATAAGCTAAAATGAACCACCAGTACTAACAGTTTTAACTAACAGTACTAACTTGGAGTTAGTACTGCTGGCTTTAAGTTAGTACTGCTAGCTTTAAAAGTTCCAAAAGAGAACTAGCAGTACTAACTATGGGTTAGTACTGCTAGTTGAAAATACCCCTGAAAGTTTTCAAAAATCATTTTTCTTTTTATATTAAGCTGAATTGATCCTAATTTATTAAAAACAGATTATCAAATAACAAAATAAGACATTTATAAGCAGACTTTAATTAAGAATAAGCACTTAAATAAGCTGAACCAATCCAACAGTTTTAACTAAACATACTACCAGTACTAACTAAGAAGGTGACACAAACTATTTCTAAACTGACAACTAAGCAAGATAAGCACTAAACATCATGATAAAGCATAAATAAGCAAATATAAGTAACAAATAAGCACTAGTGAGCAGTTCTACAGTAAATAAGAGAAATAAGAGAAAGAGATACTTACAACACCCTTGCTCAAAACAGGGCTAAACCAAGAATCTACAAGCTCTAGCTTGTATAAAACAAGCTAGTAGTGTCCATAAGCCCATCCAGAACTGGCTTATCATCCATAAAATAAGCTGTGGTGTATTTGAGAGTGATTTTTGTGATTTTCTCTTAACTAATTAACTTTTTAGGTTTACTTAATTAAAGCAGCTTGTAAACAAGCTGTATTGAGAGCTTTTTGAACACAAAACAACACAATTAAGAAACTTAGCACTTGGAATTTTAAATTGACTTAAAACCTCAAATTTGCATTAAAACTTGAAAGTGTTACAAAGCTGAAAGTAAAAGCTGTAAATGACTTTAAAATAAGGTAAGTTATATTGAAAATTAAGCTAAGATATTCTAAGATTAACTAACTGCCTCAAAGGCTTACAAAAGGCTCTATTTATAGCCGAAGTCTTCTTCTCTTCGACTTCCATCTTCTCTTTCTTCTGTGTTTCTTTGTAGAGACAAAAACCAAGTGTGCTTGTTGTGTGAGGTGATTCTAAAACAAATCCCAGCCTTCAATTTCTTTTGTGCTTCTTTGGAGTCAATCATAGCCATCGAAAATACTTGGAATTAGGTTGAGGATGCCACCTGGCACTTATACAGCTGGGGGGGGGGGGAAAGAGTGGTTGAAATGATTTATCTAGGGTGTTGAGTGGTTTGCAGGGTAGAAGTATGGGACGACATCCCCTAGCTGTACCTGGGTTTTGTTGGGCGGGAAAGATGGAGTTTGGGTAGGTTGACAGCTTTGGCCCCTCATTTCTTATAACTTTGTTGCAAACTTCGCCCGGTTTGCAATTTCGACCCTTGTCTTTTACTTTTGTAATACAACTTGAGGTTTGGCAATTTTAGTCCCTTAAGTTGTATTTTCTTCATTTGGTTGACTTTAGACTTTGACTTTGATTTGACTTGGTCTTTTCCATCCCGTGCTCGGCTTTGTTTGTTTTTGGCTTTCTTTTTGAATATCCGTTCCTGCACAATTCAAATGCAAAACATACAAATACAATGTATTTTTGGTACGTTTTTAGTCATTTAAGTCCGTTTTTAATGGAAAATGGTATGTGTAATTAAGCACATACCAAAACCCCATACAGAAGGTATAGTCTGTCCTCACGCAATGGTTATGATGTAAACCTCAAGAAAAACTAAAATCTCTAACCCCCTCGAACTAATACCTCGAAAAGTAGCTAAGGCGTCAAAGAGAACTTTAAAGAATCAATAGCTTCGACAAGTCTTTTCTTACCATTTTTTATCTATACACTAACTATCCCTAATATTTTTTGATTTTCCTCTTTCTTTTCTTAACTAACATGCTTGACTTCCTTTATTTTATCAAACACTGAGATCATAAATGAGAAAGCGCCATGAGAATAGTCCAAGATGCTCCGAATGGATAAATTCATCGTCCCCGATTTTTCACTAGCCCCATACTAAGCGTAAAAACGAAATCACCGTTAAGTACAAGTAAAGATGCTAACACTACTTATAACTATGACTTGTCAACTTTTGCTCCCGACAATTATTCAATTAGAGTGATTGTGCTTAATTTTAAGTTAAATTTAGATCGACAATTTAGAGAGTAGTATAGTTTATGTGTATAACGATATTTCTGAAGAAATCTGGGGAAAAGACTAGATCACCCACCAACCAGCATATTCTCGATATCCCAGCCGAGTTCGGCTTAGTTATCAGGTTTGAGACCCCACAGGATAATGTTCGCAATGTAGATACGGGATACTCCACCCCTTTAGGCCGAAATTTCTTAGATTTACCGTTAAATAAACAATAACTACTCAAAGCACGCGAAACATCCAAAATTTAAATGATCTCATTGTAGACTATTCCATGTAGCGACCTTTCTTCTCGGAACATCCCAGCTTCATCAGCTAAGTGCCCAGGTTTTTGATACCCCACGGAGAATACTTAATCGAAATAATCTACCGACGGCAACCAACAACATTCTTAAGAAAGTGATACTTATTCAAAATTGTACTTTCGTTTAGAATAAAGAAATCTTAACATTAAATTTTTTCATTTATGCTACATACTATAACTATACTACCGTCATATAATTACAATGACTACAACATTGCCACGCTCCGACAAGATGTAGTGACTTAGTCCTGACGACGGGCTTTTATTTGATAACACTACTTGATAATTATCTCACTATGGGACTTGATTTGAAGACGCCTACACGGTTTGACCGGCAATATGGCATTAAACTTTTATCAGCCCACAGTTTTATTTATTATTATTATTATTATATTATTTATTTTTATTTTTATTTTTTATTTTTTTTTAATTTTTTTTTTAAATTTTCCGTAATAGAGAAAATTTCGTTTTAGAAACTCAAGTATAAAGTTGAACTAAGATGAATATTTTTGTTTCCGAAAGAGCTTCTTTTTAGAAAATGTCGGTTTAAAGTTAAAGCAAAAATTAAGCACGTTTATTAGTCAGGCTAAGAGTTTCGGGGAGAAAAAACGACAAGTTACACTTATAAGCTTTTAAGATTCCCAAATAATCCTTGTTTAGCATCCTACTTGTAAGTAACACTATCATTTTCCCTTCTTCGCAAATTTAAAATCCTTAATAAAAGGATCCGCGAATGCTTAGCCTAATAAACTTTCGTTTATTAAATGGTTAAGGGACAAAGCTAGGGCTCAACACGCCCGATTGAGTCAAAATTTATTCTCATTCTACCCATTAGGAAAATCAAAACTGTGACAAAACACTCATTTTATTTTTGAAAATTTTTAAATTTTTTTTCATATATATATATTTATTTTTTTTGGAATTTTTGGAATTTTTTCGATGTAAAAACGGATACGTGATAACAACGCTGTAGCAAAAATTATAAAATCGAGATCACAATCCCCCATACTAGTAACTAAACATCGTCCTCGATGTTTTTAAAGGGGTACCTACATAAACTAAGGCATTTTATGAAGTGTGCCCAAAAGATAAAACGTTAGTCGATTAGATATTGAAACGAATTCCAAAATGAAGCTGAGGATGTGAAACTCTTGTGGATGAAGGGTAAAACTGCAGCACGAGAGTCTTCACAATCTGGAAATCCAGGACATATACAACACAAAACACACAAATACAGACAAACACGTTAAAATGGAAGAGGGTAAGCCTCCCACACAACCACACTTATTTATTACTACCCTAATGATAAGCATGGGGTGGCCTCCCACAAGCGCGTTTGTTTTTCTAAGGTTCGTTATGCTTGACCCGATTCCCCGAATTTAATTGTCTTGGTGAAAGGTCTTGAATCTGGTACTATCTCGGTTGGTACGTCCCCTCCAAAGAAGTGTTTCAAAACGGTGACCATTCACTTAGAAGTTGGCCCGAGTTTTAAATAACTCGATGGTGCCATATGGAAAAACTTTGGGTACAGTGAAATGGTCCACTCCAGCGTGTCTTAATTTGCCCGAGACAATCTTCAAACTAGAGTTAAAGAGGATGACCGATGCACCGACGTTGAAAAACACGATTTTTGATCTTGGAGTCTCAGGATTCTCTTTGGTTTCTCCTTATAAATTAAAGAGTGTTTCGTAGGCATGATCACGAATTCATTAGTTCGTTGGAGCTGAACTTTCTGTTATCACCCGCCGTTTTGTTATGGAAGTTTTTTAGCTATAAGGGCAAGTAAGCTTTGTGCTCCAACTCAACCGGTAGCAGACATGCTGTTCTATAATACAAGCTTGTACGGAGTACACCCGATGGGTGTTTTGTAAGCTGTACGGAAGGCCCAGAGAGCGTCATCCAGTTTGTCCGACCAAGAGGCACGATTTTCGCCTATGGTCCTTTCAAGAATTCTTTTCAAACCACGATTGGATACCTCAACTTGTCCACTTGTTTGTGGATGATACGCGGTGGAGAGACGATGAGTGACTCCGTATTTAAGCATGACCTTTGTAAATTGGTCATTGCAAAAATGGGTTCCGCGATCACTTATGATTGCACGAGGGGCACCAAATCTGGAGAAGAGAGTTTTAAGAAATTTGCAAACAACTCGGGCATCATTGGTGGGGAGCGCTTTTGCTTCAACCCATTTTGATAAGTAATCGACTGCCACGAGTATATATTTATTCCCTCTTGAAGACGGGAACAGCCCTATAAAATCAATGCCCCAAATGTCAAAGATTTCGCATACTTGGATAGAGTTTTGTGGCATCTCATCACGTTGCGAAATTCTGCCTTGACGTTGACAAATGTCACATCAGGTGACAAAGTCATGGGCATCCTTGTAGATCGTGGGCCAATAAAATCCTGAATCGAAGATCTTTTTAGCGGTGTAATTGGCACCGTAGTGTCCCCCAGTGGGTCCACTGTGGCAAGCTTTGAGAATGTCAAAAGCTTCTTGCCCTGAAACACAACGCCTAATTACTTGGTCTGCACAGATCTTGAATAGAAAGGGGTCGTCCCAGAAGTAATGTTTGACATCTTTGAAAAACTTGTTTTTCTGTTGGGACGACATTCCTTTGACAATGAAGTTCCCTGCATGGTAATTTATGAAGTCGGCAAACCATGGGGTACTATCATTACGAAGAGCAACCGATCCAAGAGTTTCGATGTGGGAATGTTGCCTTGATTTTCCTGTTCTCTGTACTCATTTTGGTGAGGGTTCCTTAAGTCTGGAGAGAAGACGGCGGCAAGATTTTATTCGAACTTCCTTTTTTAACTCGGATCTCAAAACGAATTCTGGAGCAAAAGGATCCACCGTATTTAATCTTGCCTTACATCCTTTTAAGCAAAGAGAAACTTAATAGCAGAATGTCCGTGTACACTATGCTTTTGGTCAAATGAATATGATCAACTTTACAATATCGTACACTATCGCAAGTAATTCTTTTTCCGGTCGTAGTGTAATGTGCTTGATCTTCGGTCATTGTCTTGCTGGCATAGTCAAATTGGTTGGAAATGGCTTGTTCTTTCGTGCCCTAGGACTGCCCCCCAATGCCAAGTCGCTTGCATCACACATTAGTCCGAAGGGCAAGTCCTAGTCTGGAGCAATCCAAAATTGGAGCCTCGGTCAATTTCTTTTAAGTGTATTAAAGATTCGATACAACTCTTTTGAGAAAAAAATGGAGTCTTTTTTTCAGCAAGTGGGGCATATGACGGGCAATTTTTAAAGTCCGTAGAGAACGTCAGTAAAAACCGGCATGCCCAAGAAAACTACGGATACCTTTCACAGTAGTCGGGTGAGGGAGCTTGGCTATGACTGTTAGCCGTGATATTTAGTAAAGTGATGGTCATTAAACAATCCCGAGCCTTGTATAGGAAAACGTAGTTTTCGGGAATTTAGTTAAGCTAGTTGGGCCTAGTTGTCGGGCTCAAGCCCATTTGTTCTATGTACTGGCCCAACTCAAAGCCACAATACGAGTCCATCTCTAGGAACTATTTAAAGCCCTCTCCAAGTGTGGAGAGGGTGTTGTTGCTTCTCATTTTTCTTTTGTGAAACAAGTAACCATTGTTTCTTTGTTTTTTTTACTTTCTCTCTAAAATCTATTTTCTATTTTTTGTGTTTTTGGTGATAAAAGATATCCTAAAAGTGTATCAAGAGGCCAAGGGTTGGGTAAATTGATATTGTTATGTGGTTACTTTTTAGTTTTTTTTTATTGTTTCGTGCTTATTTTTTGTTGTTTTTTTTCTATCAAAATTTTTTTTCCATTATATTCGTTCATTATATAATTTCTTTGGAACAAGAACCCTTGTGGATTAATGTTGTGGATTAGTCTTGTAATTCGTTGATGTTGTTTGTGCAAACCGCAAGGTCGGAATAGCAAAGAATCTGAGCACCTTTAGCGAAGATCGAACGAAGTGGGTGTTTGGTTCGAACAAGGTCATTCAACTAGAGTTTCTGAGTTTGGATCGAACTAGCGAAAGTTTCGAACTAGTGCCTTCAACAAGTTCGAACGAAGTTTGGTATCGAACTAGATACAATCGAACGAGGGATTTTCGTTTTGGATCGAACGAGGATTTTTTGTTTGGATCGAACGAGGAATTTTTCTGTTTCATCGAACTAGCGTCGATCGAACGAGCGACGATCGAACGAGCGTCGATCGAACAAGCAACTACCGATCTAGCGTCGATCGAGACGAGCGACGATCGAACGAGCGGAGGTTCGAACTAGCGTTGATCGAACGAGCGGAGGTTCGAACTAGCGTTGATCGAACGAGCGGAGGTTCGAACTAGGGTCGATCGAACGAGCGGACAGGTTCAACTAGGGTCGATCGGAACGAGCGAAGAAAAAGGGTTTCATAAACGCAACATAACTTTGATCCGTAAGTCCGTTTAAGGCCCGTGACCTCTCAAATCGAAGAGAAAAACGTGACGGATCACGCTATAACCAGCCTTTGGCAGGTTAAGGATTTTTCGAAGCCCAAAAACATCGTTTTCTATGATTTATTGACACTTTTCAGTATTTTTGGAATTTTTTGCTCGATTCCGAATCAAAATCATCACGTTATCTAGTGACTTGTAAAATCCCGTTAATTCATTATCGTTGATCATAGACATAAAATCTCGTGAACGTTAATTGATTCAAATCCACAACAACAACAAATCACTACCCACTACAATCCTTGTTACATTTCACTCAACTTTTACAAAGTCGACCTCAACAAGACATTTTAATGCAGCCGTTCAGAAAACCGCCCTCCTTGCTTAAACAAGTAGAACTATGTTCCATGGCGTCACGTCTTCTTCGGTATGCTAAAGGTAGACCCAAATGGAAAAGTTAATCTAAACAACACTTTCATTTTCTATTCAATTTAAACGTAGAAGAAAGAAAGTCAGGAGGGAAAACGTTTTCTTTATTAATCAAAATTTAAAATTGGCAAAATCAGCCCTTGAACTTTAAAACCAATTCACCATTCGTCATTACTTTGGTCATTAACCCTCATTGTTTAAACAAGTTTACACCGTTAGTCCTTAATAGTTATAATTTAGCCCGTTTGTCTATAACGTGAATCGTTATTGCACCATTAGTACTTATTTGAGTGTTAATCGACCGTTAATCATTTTAAGCTCAAAGTTTGTGCATCGGTCATTGTTTTAGCTCATAAATCGTTAACAAAAGTTCATGTTCTTCAACAACAACAACGATTTCACTCACAACAAATCACAACAATTAATCATTTTTTAAGGTTTCTTCTTGATTTAGTAAAATCCCGTAAAAGATCATTCTTTTCTCGGTTTAAGTCATAGAATTGTAAAATCCCGTGAACTCAAACCCCAACAATCACTTTATCTATAAAAGATCCTACCTTATCATTTCACATCACTTTTGCAATGTCGACTCAACAATACATTAATGTTTTTAGAGTACAGCGAATTGCAAACACACATGATCCTTTGACATTAATGGCAAAAACTCAGACACCGTTCCACCCAGATCAGTCATCACATACTACCTACAAACAACATCCACAACCCAACAACAACTTTATCCCACAACCTTCACTCAACACGAACTACCTGCAACATCCAATGCAAAATCCCAAAGATATCTCAAATCCCACAAACGCATTAGACATGGCACTTAAACTGATGGCTAAGGCATTTCAGCTAAACAACTCAACACCAACAAACAACAACCAAAGAAGTTCAGCAAACCCATGCAACAGTCAGATTGCACAATCGGGTATGAATATGGATCAAGACAGACAGATGCTAATGGTTGATAATAATGCTGGGAACCAGTTTAGACAGAATGCGGTGCAGAATGTAGGACATTTGGTTGGGAAGAATGCAGTTCAAAAATAGGGTATTCAGAATGTTGGGAAAAGGAATGGGCTTAGTGTTTTTTTAGAAATTGCAAATCAGTATGGGAATGGAAATGGTAAAACAGCACTGGCTGAGGGTAATGGTAATGGTATCAATGGTAATCTGATAAGGTGTTACAACTGTCGAGGAGAGGGTCATTATGCCAGCAACTGCACAGTAAAGCTAAGGAAACATGATGCTGCTTATCTTCAGCAACAACTACAGATTGCTCAAAAGGAAGAAGCATGGATCCAAAGCACTCAAGAGGAATTTGAGTTCATGGCTGCTGCAGATGCTTATGAAGAAATTGAGAGAGTAAAAGTGAACTGCACTTCAGAGGATACATTGCAGCAAGCATCCACATCTGGAACTCAGTCTGACAATGCTCCCGTCTATGACTCAGATGGATCAGCTAAGGTACATCTCTTTGAAAATTGTTATGATAATGATATATTCAATATGTTTACTCAAGAGGAGCAGTATACTAAGCTACTCGATCCTATTCCTGAACCACACCAAGTACAACAGAATGATAGTAATGTTATTTTTGCGGTTTCTAGTGTGGAACAAGGTGGGGGAACAGTAGAACAACATTCTGCAACTGTTGAGGAAACATGTGCGTACCAAGAATCATTATTTCATAATTTAGTTGCTGAAGTTGAGAAAGTCAACTCGGTCAATCGCAAAATGAAAGAAACAAATGTTGAATTGACCACTGAGCTTGCTAGATATAAAAATCAAGAAAAGTGTTTTAAAATTAGTCAAGAAAAATATGACAAACTTGAAAGGTGTTATCAACAGTCTGTTTATCAAGAGCAGTGTCTTACAAAAAAAATGCACTTCACTTAAGTTTAGGTAAACAAATAACGGCTTTGAATGAGGAAATTTCAAACTTAAATAAACAGCTTTCAAAGGAAAAGTCAACCGTTTCTTCTCTTCAAGAAGAAAAGAAAAGGTTGAAGTCTGATTTCAAAATACGCGAAGACGAGCTTCTTGATAAACAAATTCAACTTGAGAATAAGATAAAGGAATTAGATAATATTTTGGTCAAAACGGGTCAATCGATTCAAACGATGCACATGCTTTCACCTAAGCCAGACTCGGTTTACCACTCCGAACATAAAATGGCTTTGGGTTATCAAAATCCTTTTTATCTCAAGCAAGCTCAGCAGAAACAACAGAGTTTGTATAATGGCAAAGTTCTTTTAGAAAAGCACGATCCTCCTGCTGTGTATGATTCGGAGGAGACACTAGAACTTGCTCAAGAGAGTCGCCTAAAAATGAAACAATTAAACAAAGAAATAAAATTGGCAAATTATACAAAGATTAATCATCTTTTGGGGTTTTTTGTTTCTCAAACGGCCAAGTTACGTGAAGAGTTGTATTTTTCAAATACTTCCTAAACGGCCAATGTTTCTAAATCAATTTCAATACCAAATGAAGAATTTTCGGATGATGCTACACCAAGTGTTGCACGAAAATTTCTAAATGAGGTAAAAAGCACCATTGTGACTCTTCAACGTGTTATCAAACAACATAGACTGACTTTAGGATACACACAATTGGTCGGGTCCAGTGCTCATCAAGAGATTCAAAAATCTTTAAAAGAAAGAATTTTTCCTATCATCAACCAAGTGGTTTCTAGACTTCAAAAATTTTGAAAAAGAATTTTTGAAAGAAGAAGCTAAATTTGTTCGAGACTTTAAATCTCTTGAAAAGAAGCTGATAATCTCTTGCTAAGCAAAGACATTGGAATTGGAAATTGAGGTCTCTTGGAGAAAAAGTTGTCAGTCAAAGACATTATGTCTATTGTGCAAAAATCCATTCTATTGTAGATTCATCAATCTCCAACTGGCTTGGACCGTACGGAAAGAACGACTTGAAAATTGCGTTTCATTAAAAAGGAGACATGATATGCTAACTTTGGAATAATTGGTACAAAGTGTGAAGAACTGGCAATTATGACCAATTTTCGTACGATAAGCTTTAATGTCATGTAACAAAAGATTTCAAACGGTTGCAACGCTAAGTTGGGAGACCAAAAGGGTAAAAGTACGGAATACTCCATGTATATCAATTCCTTGATCCTTTGTCTTCGAAATTGAAAATGAGAATGTAGATATTAGAGTTTCAGGTTCGGAATTATGAAAGGAATTGCTCACCTTAAGACCACATACAAAAACCTGTTTGACTCTCTCTCTGTGACACGTGCTCAAACTAAAACAATAATTGACCTTTGCAAAACAATTTACAAGATACGATCTATGAAAATGGCTAAGCTAAGAGCCCAGTTATTTGATAATAGTTTCTGACCAAGTGGACACCACCAAAGGTACGTGTTCAAATACTAAGTTTGCAAATCTTCAACCGAGAGGATACCGTTTCCTACAACATTATCAAAACATCGGGTTCCTCAAAAGCGTTGATGAGGAGATATGATTTGTCAAAACCATCACTTCAAATCCGGTACCCACTCGACAAGAATCATAAATTATGAAAACTGATAATGTGATTGCCCAGAGATGATGTAGTGATTAATTCTTTCAAGCTTCTAGGGAAGAAAAGTATGTCCCTATAAGTTAGGAGCGTTAACTTAAGAAAATCAATCACGTTCCACAACCTCATCGTCGTCACTAAGAAAGATGTTATTTCTGGACTCAAAATGGTTTATCTTCTACAGGAGTAAGACAAACACTGCTAGAACAGAAGGCCACAGCTAGGCGCATACAATGATGATATGGGTCCTCTCTGCGGTCTAAGAGTAGTTTGCAACAAGAATAAAGTAGTTGGAAGTAGAAAGAACACCATAGGAATTTACTGCTTTCTATGAATAAGAACATATGTCATCTGAATTGTTATACACGTTTAGCTGTGTCTATTCGGAATGTTAAATTGAAGTTTATTTGTGCTATGTGCAAGCAATGTTTTTAATCACTGCTAATCAATGATGTATGTATGCCTTAATCTATTGTGAATGACATGAATTCTCGTGGCAAGAAGAAACAAAAGCAAATGTGTCAAAACACTTGAAAAGCAAAAGAAAAAAAGCCAAAGGTATGTTAGTTAAAAAGACTAAGTAAGTAGGGTCCAACGGAAAGACTTGCTTCACCTAAGCCTAGTAAACTAGATTTTGCCTTAGGTCGTCACAACTGGAAGAATTTTTTTTGACATTAAAGGAATAAATATCGCATCCAGTGGAATCGGAGAGTCAATTTGAACTGCTTTAATGGTGATATAATGCTTGTACTTCTAACCCTCGGAATACGTACTATCATCGGTTTCCAAATTCCACTTCTTTCTTGGCTGGGTATACAAATGTGTTTATGGTGCGGCGACTCGGGTTGCTCAAGCTAATGACCGAGGAATCTTGAAGCTTCTCATCAATTTAGTCTAGAAGTTTTTGGGAACTGTACGTTTGGAACTATCATGTTGCTGCAATCTTTGGTGTTTTCGGTGATCTTCAATGGGGAAATTTTTTGGATCACCTGAGGGTTTATTTCGTTGAGGGCTTGGGGCACAATCTGTTCTCGGTTGGGCAGTTCTGTGATTCAGATTTAGAGGTTGCTTTCAGAAGGAACTCTTGTTTTGTCAGAAATTAGGGAGGTGTTGATTTGTTTAAAAGGGGAAACCGGGTTCAACAACTTTTACACCATCAATCTCCGATGAAATGGCCTCTGCATCCCCAATTTTCCTCATGAGCGAGCACTTATACAGGCATGGTTATGGCATAAAGTTTCCCCACCTCAACTTTGACACCATAACTGACCTTGCAAAAACGATTTGTCACGGTCTTCCAAAATTCAAATTTTCATAAAGATCATCTTTGTGCCCTCCTGTGTGCAAGGAAAAAGCAAAGGGCGTCCTTACCCACCTAAACCAGTTCCAAATTCTTAAGCAGAGGGTTACACTTCTTCATATGGATTTGTGTGGTCCAATGAGAATCTGCTAGATAAATGGAAAGCGGATATGTTTTGGTGATTGTGGACGATTACTACTCGTTACTATTGGGTACATTTTCTAGATCAAAAAGATGAAGCACCATAAGGTGATTAAACCTTCCTGAAGCGAATTAATGTTCTTCTTCAGTCACTGTCATCATCATATGAACCGATGACGGCACAGATGAATTCAAAATCAAATCCTTAAAGAATACTTTGATAGGTTGGCATCTTCTCACCAAGCGTCTTCTGTCAGAATACCTCAACAAAATGGAGTAGTGGAACGAAGAAATCGGACGTTAGTTGAGGCTGCTAGAACAATGTTGATTTTCTCTCATGCACCGTTATTCTTATGGGCTGAAGCGATTGCTACTGCGTGCTACACTCAAAACCGTTCCATCATTCATCATCGATTTAACAAAACACCATACGAGCTCATTAACGGCAGAAAACCGGATATCTGCCTTTTACATGTATTGGGCTCTCTGTTTTTCCCAAGACTGTCGTGACGTATTGGACAACTTGGTGAAAAAGGTGATATTGGCTTTTCATTGGTTATTCTGCTGATTCCTGTGCTTACAGGGTTTACAACCAAAAGGACAAAGAAAATCATAGAGACAATGAATGTGACTTTTGATGAGCTTTCAGCTTGGCTTTATTGATCAAAGACAGTTCAAAACCCGGGCTTCAAAGATGACTCTGGCAAAATTAGTTCAGGACTCTTTATTTATGCTTCGTCAAACAATAAAACTTAAAAACCAATGAAGGATGAGCGAATTGGATTACTGTTCGAGCTATGTATGAGGATTTTATTGGTGGTCAAACCGTCATTGATCAAGAATGGCTCTGGCTGCTTAAGCACCTTAAGTTCTTCAGACTCCAACGGCAACTACCAACACAGCAGGACACAACACGACACAATAATTGCATCCTCTACGCTACAGTTTTTTCAATACTTCACAGGATGTTGACGAGCTCGAAACACAACAACATGTTCAGCATTAACCCGCAACAATTGCTGACAATGTTCCAAATGCTATGTTCGATGAAAATACGTTTGTAAATCCCTTTGCTACTCCATCCACATGTGATGCTGATCTTCATCTCACAATATGTGGATCCATTCGAACATGCATTACGTATTTACCAACCATTCTCCTCATGAATTTCAATGGATAAAGATCACCCTCTGGGAACAAGGTGATCGGGAGAACCCTCTTCGACCAGTTTGGGACAATGGAATCAATTGCGATCCGATTGGTGACATGTGCATTTACGACATTAACGGTAAGCATTGTTTAGACCAAAGAATGGCAAAGAGGCTATGGACAGACCCTGCATGATTGAATTCCTATGCAAGAGAGCTTCTTCAGTTCAAAAGGCTCTTGATGTTATGGGTAGTTAGTTCCTCTTGGATAACATAAAACCCTCTGACGTTTGAAATGGTTATTCAAAAACAAGCTTGATGAGAGAACACAGCATACGAAACAAGTCTCGTCTGGTTCGTGGAGGGTACGCCAAGAGGAAGGAATAGATTTTAAGAATCTCTTCGCTCTGTTTAAAGGAAGGCACTAAGGGTTTATAGCAAGCACAGGCATGGTACGATGAATTGTCAACGTTTGCTACAGAATACTTCTTCAAAGGCACCAACTTGATCACGTGTTTATAAGACGCTTTCGACGACGACATCTTAGTGGTACAGGTCTATGTTGATGATATTATTTTGGTTCTACACACCCTAGGTATACCCAACTATTTTCTGACCTCATGAAAAGCCGCTTTGAAATGTCGATGATGGGGAAATGATGTTTTTCCTTGGTTTACAAGTTAACCAATCCCCTTGTGGCATCTTTATAAACCAGTCCAACTACGTGTTAGAAATCCTTAAAAATATGGAATGGAAACTTGTGATCCCGTTGGTACTCCATGGAGATCAAAGGACAAGCCTTGTCCTTGATCAAAATGGGTCTCCAGTCGAGTGCAACAAAATATCATAGGCATGATGGTGCCCTAATGTATCTTACGTATAGTAGAATTTTCCGGATCGGACATTGTACATTGTACTTGTTTATGTGTCGGTACCAGGCAAGCAAAAAACCGAGAAGCACCTCATGTGGTTATAAGGATCTTTCGTTATCTCCGAGGAAAACGTTAATAGGGTTTTGGTATACGAAGGTTCTGGTATTGAAATAACCGGTATTTTCAGATGCTGACTATGCCGGGATGTAAGGACACCTCAAGTAGTACTTCGGTGGAGCTCAATTCTTAGGCGAAAAGTTGGTTAGTAGTCCTCAAGAAACAAGACTGTTAATTGCTGCTGTCTAAGCGGAAGAGAATATGTGTCTCTATCCGTTTGATGTGCCCAAGTCCTTTGGATGCGGACACAGTTAACGGATTATGGCTTTCACTTCAACAAGATTCCTATCTATTGTGATTCGATATAGCCATAGCATATCCTGAAACCCGCGTCCAACACTCAAGAACAATAACACATCGCTGTCCGCTACCATTTCATAAAGGAACCGTGGAATGGGTTTCGATTGAAAAGTATTTTGTCAAGACGGTAATTACCAATGCTGGCGACCTCTTCACCAAAGCTATTCAGTGACCGATTAAAATATCTGGTTCGTCGCCTTGGTTTTTGCGCAGTTTATCTCTAAAGAACTTGAACGTCTTGCAAAATCTCGGTAATTCTTTGTATATATATTTTATCAGAAAAACAAAAAATATAAAAATATAATATAAAACAATTACAAATCAAAAAATTTCAATAAAATACAAAAAGATTCTCTCCGAATGTCTCTCGCAATCTGATAAACATTTGCGCCACCTAGAAATGTTGATTAATTTTTAAACATGGTGGAATAATGTAAGTTCGAGCGGAGAGTTTCAATTTGCTTTCAAAAAATCTCATTTTCATTTTTTTCTTACGCCTTTCTAAGTAAATGTCAGCTAGGATTGGTTCAAGAAAGGAAATGTTTATTTATGTACATTTATCATAAACAACGGGAAGCTCATATCTTCTCGGTCTTGAGGCATTGTATATAAAACATTCAAAGTTTGAATGCTCAAGAGAGTTTTTAAGGAAAATGATGTACTAAATAAGATATATCTAACATATTTTCTGTGAGCACAATTTTTCAAGATATTCTCAAAAAGAAAAATTTCAAATTCTTTCAAAAATTGTGTGCTCATCTAAACTCACTTCCAAAGTTTGCAGTTTTCATCTTTCTATATATTGCAGGGGGAAGTAAAATAATATGAACCATTCTGCATGCACTCTGTTCTCCCCAGACTTTGTTTTAGTCTCATGTGAATTCCGGACATTACTTATTATTTAATTCACTAAATTGTCAAAATTGTAACGACTATACTGCAATTTTTTGAGGAGGAGAATAGTGATTAAATGTGATCAATACGATTCAATAATGGTTACGATCTTCATCAATAAGTGCGTTCCAAACCTCGCATGTCTGCTAAACTTTTCATAATATGGTGCTATGTGTAGGGGAGCTTTTTTGGTAACTTGGAAATACTCAATGTGTATCAAATGTTTCTCTGACCGTTGATTGATTTTTCATCATGGTTTTATGGATCTTCATGGCAATATCTCAAAGAACCGACCAACTTAATATTTCTCAGGGAGTTATTAGGCGGTTAAAGGTTAGGTATATTCGTTCCATCGATCCAAACAAGAACGGAGGATCTACCAGGAACACTCTATCTAGATACGAGTAGAAGTCCTAGGTTATGATTGAAAATAAGGAGTTAAAGTGTGTAATAAGGGAAATAGTGTCGACTGAGATGGAGCTAGTGCTGGAACAAACCCAACAAGGTACTAGTCATGAAGTCTCGGTAAGCACTGAAGGGGTTGAAGAATGAAAAAGAATTGTAAGGATAAAGGGTGAAAAGAAAGAAGCCCTTGATGTAGAAGTTTTAACACACGTAAAAATATATATATAATATAATATCTTAAAAGAGTAATTAAGAAAATTACCAAGTTTCCCTTGATATAATTCACTCTCAAAAATATATATAATATAATATAAAATACGTATATTTAACCGGGCAAGTATGATCACCCGGGTCGTTATCCCCAATGACTAGTGAAATTAAAATCACGTTTAGGTTCGGATCCTGATTTGAATGAAGCAAAGATATTTGATTGGGAAAGAAATAAAAAACCTAATTTTTACTTTTTTATAAAAGACTAATTAAACTAATTAAAATCTAACCTAATCCAATTAAATTAATAAACCTATTAAAACTTTAACTAATGACTAATGGTGAAAAACCTAAGAAAATACGGGGAAAACTAACAACTAACGGATTATGGGCTAAACAGACAAACAATTAGAATCAAAAAGTTACCCTTTCTACCCTAAGGAATCTATCCCGAAACAAATAAACAAACTAAGTCCCGAATTAAGGTGAAATTTGAAAAGTGCTTATTATGAAAAACTCAAAGAAGCAAAGTTGTAAAAGAAACTAAGGGGAGCAAAATTAATAAAAGCTACGAGGACTGAAAATCTCAAATAAGCTCAGGAAGAGCTTATTTCTAAACTGATTACAGAAAGTGAGGTTTTGAGCTTACTTATACTTAAACAGCCATAAAATTCTCAAATTAAGCTTAATTCTAAAACGGAAAAGTGATCTAGAAAGCTTATGATGTGCTTAATCTAAATATGCAAAGAAATTAAAGCTTAAACTACTTTTGAGCTACTGAAATTGATCATGAAATAAGCAAACTCAGGAAATAAGCAAAGAAACACAAAATCCAAGCAAGCTAAATACCTTAATAAGCTAAACTAGATTCTAAGACTTTAAGGACTTAACAAACTACTTATAATCTATCTAGATAAGCTATAAAATCTAGACTTAAAGGCTGAATTAACAAATTTAGACTCTACTTAAGTTCCTACTGTTTTTGGAATTTTCGGGCTTTTATGACTTTTTGGCAGCAAAATAAGCTAAGACAATGAGCTAGAAAACGAAATTTAAGACTTAAAATGTATTAAGCTATATGAAAACTTAAATCCTACTAAATTTTGTAAACTAAATCCTAAAATTACTGTTTTAAATCAAGCTGAGAACTCAGCAGTACTAACTGAGGTTAGTACTGCTAGTGTAAAGTTCAGCAGTACTTTCAAGAGAAAGTACTGCTAGAGCAAATTGATTTCTGAAAACAAATTAAGCAATGAAATAAGCTATAAAATGAAGACTAAAACTAAATTCCTAATAAGCTAAAGCTAAACTTAATTCTACTGAAATGTAAGCTAACAGTACTAACTTGTGAAGGCAGTACTAACTTTTTAGTTAGTACTGGTAGTGTAAAGGTTCAGCAGTACTAACTTAGGTTAGTACTGCTAGTGCAATTTTGAGACTGCACTAAACCAAACACCCCTTTATCATTTTGACTGAGTTGAGAAAAGCTTCTTAAGAGAAATATAATGAACGAGTACTAAATACCAGATAAAAATTAGCTTAAAATAAACTTAGCAATCATGATTAAACAACTGAATAAGCCTTAATCTAAGATCTAAACTATTTAAACTAATATTTTTGGATTTTATGAGTTTTTATGACAGAAACTAGCAACTAATGATCTATAACTATATAAGCAAAAACAGATTAGGACAAACAACTAATAAGCACTAGAAGACATATTTAAACACTAATAAGCAAAGAGAATAAGCAAATAAGCAATATTAAGCATATAAACTAAAACTAAGCAACTTAAAACTGAAATTAGAGAAGAATGAAAAGAGAAACTTACTTAATCCTTTAGCTAAACAAAAGGGACCAATTAAGGCAGCTACAAGCTCCTTAGCTTATTAATAAGCTAAGGTATAAGTCCTTGGGATCTCTTCCAAGGTAAGATCCCCTTCCAAAAGCTTAGATACAATAAGATCCATATAAGATTAAACTGATTTAAGGTTTAGATAAGGTTAATACTGAATTCAAACAGCTCTATTTCAGCTTATAGACTGAAAGAGCTTAATATTAGCTTATTGAGACAACTTATTAAGAGAGCTTATGACTTTAAATGAGAGCTTAGAAAACGAGATTTAAAACACTAAAAACTGAATTTCATTTAACTAAAGAAGCTGATTACATTACTTGAAAAAGGAAAATTACATAAAACACGAATTTAAGCTAGACTAAATTACTAAAAATTAGATAAAAAGAAAAGACAAAAAAACTAGATGGTGTGTGTGTGAGAAGTGAGGCCTATTTATAGTGCTAAGCTGAAGCTTCTAGGCCCTCTTGCCTTGCTCTCCAAACTTTTAATCCTGGCCAATCATTTCTTCAATCATTTGATCATCAATTGTAGCCGTTGGATCAATATGTGGACACCTGAGGATTGCCAGGCTGGCATTCTATTGATGTGACGTTTGTGCTTCTTTTGTGAGTATTTTAGTACAAAAACCCACATTAATTTGTGCTTTCACCATTGTTGACATGGCTTTCTTTGATGGGGATTGGCCAATGGGAGGGTTTGGTGATGTAATTCTCTCGGTTTCGTCTTTCGACAACGCCGTTATGTTAAGGAGTACGAGCAACTGATGTTTAATGTGCGATGCTGACATTCTCATAAAATTCTCGAAGAGTCTGATTGACGAATTTAGTTCCATTATCTGTTCTAACAATACGGACTGTGGCATTCAAATGAACTTGAATATTTTGATGCATTTGATGATATCGTCAGGAGCTTCATCCTTTGATCTCAGAAATTTAACCCAAGTAAATCTGTGTATATCATCAAAACAATCACCTAATATATACTTTTTTCCAGTTAACGCTCTCCATAAGAGCGGGGCCATAAAGTTCCATATGCAGAGATAGGTTTCTCTTGTTAGTGTCTTTAGCTTTGATTGATGAAAGGATTCTGCTTTTTACTAAGCACTATGCTGAAATAGACAATCTTTCTTGAATTTACGTTTGGATTGCCTCTTGCAAGACCGTCTATTTGGCTAGCTTGTTAAGTGTACAGAAGTTTGATATGAGATAATTGATCGGTGCCTTAACCCGTCTTTGTCTTTGAAGCCTTTTGATAGTTGATAGTCGGAGAAGTATTTAGCATGTCATCAAAGAGAAATTGTGTAACAAGTTTTGTGTATCTGGATCTGAAAGTAGATCAACACCTTCTAAATTCCAAATAAAGCAAGTGTTTTTCTAAAAAGAACTTCAAGATCCGCGTCACAAAATTATCTAACAGAAAACAAGTTATGTTCAAGCCCCTTAACATAGTATGCCCTTGAGACAATTACGTTTCCCAGCTGATAGTCAACATACCCTATTATCTTTGCAATTTGGTCATTTCCGAATCGAAGAGTTCCCAGAAATTTACTGATGAAGTTCATGAGCCGAGAGCGGTTCCCTGTCATATGTTTAGAGCATCCAGAGTCCAGATACTAGAGAACAATCTGGACAACCTCTGAGATAACGTCTAAACCATAATTGGAAAGATTATCTATCAAAATCGCCTTTGCATTAGAGACATCGTCACAGTCAGAATCATAAGCATCAAGATCCTCAGTCTGAAAAGAATCATTGTTTGGAATGGTTGTCTAAGCAGCTTGACCGTCTAGAATGCCTGGATCTGCAAGAAATGCTAGTTTCTCTTCATCCAAAATTTGACCGGATTCATGTGCTTCAGCCAACATTGCCTTTTCCTTAAACCATGCAGCATTCCTTGGCCTCTTAGGCTGAGTGCATTACCTAGCCATGTGTCCTTCACCTTGAAAATTATAACATTTAACCACCCTTGTCTGCCCTCTGCATTATTTCCCCCAGAATCGTGGTTATTACCCTTATAGCCAGTATCAGCATAACTTTGTCCTTTCCCCCCTTAAACTTGTTGCATAGTAACCCTGCCGTCTTGAATAGTGGCTTGGTTTCTCGGATTAGAGGAAGTTCGAAGTTGATTGTTGGTTGAAGGAAACCTTGAAGATGATACAACTGTGAGAAAAGCCACTGCCTTATTAAGACATGCAATTGGATCATCTCCTTGATTAAACACAGGAACAGCAAGACCTAAGTCCATTTGAGGGAACTCAGTCAATGGTTGTGTTAAGGATTGAGGTGTGTTATAAGCAATTGGTGGAACAGATGAGGTTTGATGAGACTGATATTGTTGTGATGGTGGAACGGATGAGTGACTAATTTATGGTTATGATAGATAAGGTGGTGGATACATTCGTGAGTATGCTTAAGGATAGTGAACTTGTGGAATCATGACATTTGTCTGTTGAGGAAACTGTGTGGTATTGTATTGAGAGTGATAATTTTTAAGTTAAGACAGTGACTGATTGTAGTTAGCAAAAAATGCAAGAGGATCTTGGTATCGTTCATGCATCAAGCGATTTTCATTCGCATGTGCCTCATGTTGTTCGAGATATGAGTACAATTGATCATAGTTTGTAGTATGCAAATCTCTAGCCAACTTTACATCCATCATAAACTTGCTCCATTCTGGTGGTAGACTGTTCAAGAACTTTGTATTCACTTAGACTTATCTCATTGACATATTGATAAGATTTATGTTATTGATTAGTTGAGCAAATCTCTAGTAGTACTGATACAATGTTTTACCCTTCACAAATGAAAACTTATCAAACTCGTCATACAATTTACATTCCTTCTCTTGTAATGACAATTTCGTACCTTGCATAAGAAACTTAACTCTATCCCATATCTCTTTGGCAACTTTATGATGATTTACTATGGCATACACATCCGGTAGAGACATTGAAGAACGATGTTTGTAGCTTTTAGATCACAATTAGCTTGGAGTTTCTCTGCAATCGAAAGTTCTTCATACTTCTTTGTCCTAGTAGTGCCATCTTCTTCAACAACAGTTGGCCAAATAAGTGGACCATTTTGAAGTGAGTTAAGAATCATTCTCTTATTATCCTGATTCTCTATGTATAACTTCATACGACTCTTCCACTAGTCATATAAGGATTTTTCCAACATAGGAGGACGGTTGTCGGCACCGGCAATTATCATAAACTCTGCTAATGTTGTCATTTTGAATTGATTGATTGAATGAGAAAAGATAACTTTTTTGATCGTTCAGTGATTAGAGGTTGTTGTGTAAATTTTGTTTGTTTTAAGTGAATGAGTCTTAAGATTACATGAGATTTTACAATTCTTGATAAAACCAAGAAACTAATTAAATACTTCACGGGATTTTACAAATAAAAAAAACCATATAAATCTCCAAGGCAATATGGTATAAATCTCTTAAGGTAAGTGTATAAATCACCCAAGTGTAATGAATAAATCACCCTAGGAAGAATGTATAAATCGCCGTTTGAAAATTGGTATAAATCGCCGTATAGACCATGTATAAATCGTCGGATTCAGAGAGAACGTATAAATCACCGTATAGGAGATTATAAATCGCCGAAACCAAAGATGTATAAATCGCCGTATACAAGTGATGTATAAATCACCGGATATACACACGTATAAATCGCCAAATACAACTACGTATAAATCGCCAGATCACAAATGTATAAATCACTGAATCATAAACGTATAAATCGTCGGATCACAAACGTATAAATCGCCGACCTAACACACGTATAAATCGCCGTATTAAACACGTATAAATTTCTGAATTCAAACAGTGTGTATAAAAAGTCTTCTTAAAAAAATTCAAATCACTTACAGACACAATTTTTGATATTTTTACTTGATTTTACTTGTACTTCTTGCTATTTTAAGACTTGGAGAACCTTAAAATACAAACTTTATGGTTTTTAACACAAAAAAAATTTAAAATCAAGATTCTTGTACCCAAAACCTTTTTTCGAGCCAAAAACCACAAAAAGATGAAGATTTTTGAGTTTTTCTAAAGTTTTTCTTGTACAACTACCCTAAACTAAGATTAAACAAGAAAGTTTATAGCTTTATGATTTTTAAACCCATAAAAGATGAAAATCTCTTGTAAGGGTTTGAACCAAACTCAAGCCTAAAACAAGTAAGAAAAACGCACAAAAAACCTAGCTAAAACACCCAATGGCTCTTGATACCAATTATAGAATATCTAATATATCTTATCTCATAATCAAATGATAAGAAAACTAGAGAGAAAGTGGAAGGATTTAAAACTTTAGAGAGTGAAAGGAAAAAAGAGAAATATTAGATTAGAAATGTAAAAGTGAACAACCAACCCTCTTCAAGGTGTAAAGAGGGGTAAAAATACTCCTAAGTGTGGCCGGCCATGGGCTTACCATGGGCCTTAGGCCTTCTACCTTATCTAGGTTCCAAAAACTATACTACGAGCCTATCTTACGATATTATGGAAGTGACTGACACTTTTTGTATTTCTAACATTATAGTTTCGAGCAGTTGTGCAGAATAATCTAATTGTTTGAGTTAAGAGAGCTCATTTTCCAAGACATAAACTCTTTGGTCGAATCCGAATAGGGATAAAAAATCTAGAAGTACAGGAATTAAGGTTGTAGTTGTTTTGGTTTTTGGTGAAGGAGTTGGTGTTGATTGTTGTGGAAGAGGAGTGATTGGTAGAATTGTCGGAGGAATGGTTGGTACAGATGCAGTTGAAGTTTTTGGGATT
>BQNB010089531.1:0-22829 GCA_026074375.1 Tanacetum coccineum
GAGGGTAAAGTTCCTACCCAAGTGTTGATACTTGTTGGATCGAGGGACACATTCTGTTCCCATGTTTGTTAAGGTTACGTTTGCATGTTAGCTAGTATGATAGTACAGTAATTGTCCTGCCATGTTTGCATTAATCACAGTAATTGTTTATAAGCTTTGATTTTCGTGTCTTAAACTTATGATTCTCACCAACCTTTGTGTTGATGTTTTAAGCATCATTTTCAGGTAACCATCTTGAGGGTGTTGAACTTAGGAAGAGTGGCTAGTGAGGCCGTAAGCTTGCGTGCGGAGTCATTCTCCTAGAGATTTTATTTATGTCGTTTGAATTATTTGATACTAGGTTGTTATTTGATTGTTTAGACTTTTGGAGTATGTTTCCTTGTGGTATGACTTTGCTATCGTAATGCAAGACTCCTTTATCTTGTGTTCATGGCACATTGTGTCTCATTTGTTTATCTATTTCATTTAGTTCTCTCTATTGTTGACACCATTGTGTTGTGATGATATCTATGATGTTACGCCTCGTGTTTCCGCCTAGGCGGGGTGTGACATGTTCTTCCATAGCTTGACTGCTATACGGTACGCTTTCCCGTTTATGTTTTATGTTAATTATATTGGTTATATGTGTTCCTATTCTGCTGCGTAGCTCGTATATTATTATGTGGACTAATAGGTTATTAGACAACCATTTCCAACAGTGGCATCACGAGCTGTTTATATAGCTTTATACTTACATAAAAAACCGTTAAAAATGCTTAAAACGCATATTTGCTATATTTTCTTGGTTTTATGTGTAACCCCTTTAGGGTTTTATTTTTATGAAAATAAAGACTCCTAAGAGTCACTTAAAATATGGAAAAATTAATATGGTTAGGATTATACACGCTTATTATGTTGCTTGGCTTATAATTCGCGTTTATTGACTTATTGTTGCTTATTTATTTTTATAAATTGTTAACCATGTGTTACATGCATGTAAACCATGGTTCATTATGCTTTATATATCTATTATACATTATTTATTATGTGGTATGCTTATTTGATGATTAAAACCTTGATACGCCTTGAATTTGCATAAGCGATTGATTAATTTTATGTGTTGATTCCTTGACCTTCACCCACTAAAAATTGATTTCATGACAAACCGTAAGGAGTTGGACCACGACATTTTTTGGGAATTCACAACTCCAGTAGCTAAAACATTCATGCATAGTGAAAAAAGAAAGGAAGACTTTTTCCTTTCCTGCTCGTGGTCCGAAGTCAGAAATTCTAATCAGTCAGCTTTTGAAATTTTCTTGTTTACATCAAGTATAGTGACCTTTGCAATTGAGAAATCGATGTATGTGTACCACGTGTTCTAGGGTGATTCCGACAACACATTGGGGGTCTTATTATGGTGTTTGATGCATATATTAGTTGTGTTTTAATGTGCATTAAATGTCTTCTTGTTTTAGTATGATTAATTGTTTGATTTTGTTTTGTTTTATATAAATGTGACATTTTATTTATATATGAGCAAAAATGATTTTTGAAAATTAATATGGACTAAAAGCACTCGATCATTATGCTTATTGTATATATATTGATATGTACACTTTGCGAGATCTTGTTGTGATATATATGTAAACTTGTTATTTCTTGCAACTATCTATAACGTAGGGGTTTAGTGGTTTTCGAAAGGTAACCCGCGACAGAACAACGCAAGAATAAACACTTTACGTCAACATTTTAACAATATTAAAAGTACGTCGTAATCATTACTAGGGGTTGATTATTTCCCATGGGGATTTAACCTTATCCGTAGTAATTTTACTTATACTTGAAAATATTGTAAATATAAAAACCCTAATTTTATAAATCACGTATAGATTATAAAATATAAGAGATGTTTTTATACATAGAGAATTAAAACGAATATGGAAAAGTTTTAAAATTGATAGTTTTATAAGGATGTATGCATGCTTCCTTATACATAATTTTTGGTACACTTGTTTTTAATCAAAAAATTTATACCCTTTCTAATTAAGTTAGTTGCCATCCAATGCGTGAAGAACATTTGCATATTTTCTTTTACATTGATTGAGAAGTAGGTGAATTACAAATCCCAAGAAGTGTTTTATATACTAAGCATGAGACCTAGTGCTATTTAACACAAGTTCTCCATTAGAAGACTTAAATCAAGTTAAGCTGGTGAGACCCTAACCCGAGGCATACGATGGGGCAAAACAAGCCAACTTGACAATGTTATTCAGTATAATATTGCCTTGATCTTGACATATAATCCTGTATTATAATGCCTTAGGCCCCATACAAACTTAGAGTTGCACATGTAGGCAATTATCAACCAAGATTACCTTTTGAGTTCATCATTGCTAGCTATTCAACTGATGTGATGATGAAATTTCAAGTTGGATCTTAGACTCTTATTAAATTAATTGTTTGTTTTATATAAACGTGGGTAGTTAATTTTTAAGAGATTATTTATCGAAAATACTAATATTTTCTAAACTTTTGATTGTTATCAGTCAATTCTCCAAAGTGAGAAGCTTACTGGACCAAACTTTACAAACTGGCATCAGAACTTAAGAATTGTATTTATGTCCGAGAATAAGCTAGTTCATTTGGAACATACTTTGATACCTATTCCTTTACCTACTGCATCTCAAGCTGCACAGGATGCTTATAAAGCACTGTTTGACGCGCAAAATGAGGTGGCATGCCTTATGCTTCATAGCATGTCTCTTGATCTTCAGAGGTCTCTTGAAAACTACAAGGCATATGACATGATCCAAGAAATTAAGACTATGTTTGAGGAACGAGCTAAGCAGGAACTTTTCAAAACAGTTAAAGCACTCCATGCTTGCAAACAGGATGATGGTCAGTCGGTAAGCTCTTCTCTCTTGAAGATAAAAAGCTACTTAGATACTTTGGTACGCCTTGGCTTCCCTATGGTTAATGAACTTGGTGTGAGTCTTATTTTGAATTCTCTCAACAAGGACTATGATCAGTTCATTTAGAAATATAATATGCATAGCATAGGAAAGACGATAGCTGAGCTACATGCTATGCTCAAGCTGCATGAAAAAGGAATCCTAAAGAAGGTTGAGACTCCCACTATACTTGCTATTAGGGGAGGAAAGATCTAAAAGAACAGTAAGAAGAAACCGCAAGAGGCAAAGGGAAAGGACAAGGGAAAGACTAAGCTAACTTATGCTCTCAAGCCTAAGATCCCATTGCCACCTAAAAGAGACAATCTGACAAAGGACTTAATTTGTCACCACTTCAAGGAGGTGGGTCACTAGAGGAGAAACTGTACTTCCTACCATGCTGAGTTAAAGAAGAAATGAAATGATGACGAGGCTAGCACTTCAGGTATCTTCACTATAGAACTATACTTTGTTCCTAATAAATCTTGGGTATATGATATGGGTTATGGAACTCATATCTGTAATACCACGCAGGTTCTTAGGAGAAGAAGGAAGCTGAAATATGAATCTTTGAACCTGGCGTAGGAAATAGGATGTGTGCAACTGTTAAAGCTATTAGAAGTTTTGATTTAATTCTTCCGAATGGACTAGTTATTGTTTTAGACAATTTCCATTATGCACCTTCTATTACTAGGGGTGTTGTTTATGTTTCCCATTTGGTTGACAATGGTGATATGCATACATTTTTGAATTATGGTATTTTTGTTATGAAAGATGGTGTGTTTATTTTAATGCAATTCCACATGATGGTATTTATGAAATAGATATGCAAAATTTTTATCCAAATGTTTGTTATATATATATATATAATGTTGGCAATAAAAGAGCCAAACATGTGTTGGACTCTACTTATCTTTGGCATTATCGTCTTGGTCATATAAACAAGAAGCGTATTGAGAAACTTCAACGTGATAGGATCTTACAACCCACCGGCGATGAATCTTTTGAAAAATGCAAATCTTGTATATCTGGAAAGATGGAACGCAAGCCATTTCTACATCAAGTGGAAAGAGCTAAAGAACTACCAGGACTTATATACACTGGTGTATGTGGCCCTTTCAGAAATATGTCAAGAGAAGGTGCTAGTTAGTTCATAACTTGTACTGATGATTTCAGCCGTTATGGTTATGTTTACTTGATGAAACATAAACATGAGGTATTTGTAACAATTAACATTTTTCAAAATGAAGTTGAAAATCAACTTGGAAAGAAAATCAAAGCTATTTGGTCTGATCGAGGCTGCAAATACTTGATTCATGAGTTTATTGATCACATAAAAAGTTATGGTATAGTTGATGAGGTATAGTCTCCCTCAAAACTTTCGGAGAAGAGTTGTAGCTTGAATACCTCTGCCAAACTAGCACGGACCAAACCGGATAGAAGAAAAATAAGATAGAAGAAAAATGAATTTTAAAGAGAGAAACAATAGAGAGAAAGTAGAGAGAAGAAAAAGAGTGGTTGATTTCACTAGAAATGTGTGTGTTACAAATGAGACCAACACCCTCTCCACACTTGGAGAGGGGTATTTATACCACCACTTGGACCGTGTGGTTTAATGCTAATGAGCCAGGCTCAGGATTACTTGGGCTTTAGCCCATAACGTATACAATATTAGTTTAAACAACGAGCCCGATACCCGTAACTAGCCTATTACAACATATATTAAATAAAGACTGAAGCTTCCTCGTTGAGTGATTAAGCTTCCTTGTTCGACTCAATATCTTAAGGCTAACAGGTCCAGAGTCATTAGTTTCGTCTTAGCACAGCAGTATCAAAGGACAACCCGAAAAAGGTATAGTCCTTGCCGAGGACCACTATCCTTGGAATGACACGTAGCTGACAATAGTACCAAAGAAAAGCCCCACGATTATGTCTTGTAGTGAACCCCAAACAATATAAAGAGGGGAACTCATTTCCCCAAGCCGGAACACAACATCTGTTCTGGATCAAACTTTATATATTCTCCAAAATTATCTCATACCCAAATACTTACTCTTACTCTTACGTTGGAGTTGGTCTCGGATTATCTCGGATTAACGGTGCTCTTTCTTATTTTTAGCTAGGATATAGAGGAGTAAGCTTCGAAGAAGCCAAGCTGACCCAGATACTCATCAATGATAAGGTCTGTTTTACCAAGCTCAAGAAGCCCACATAAATTTACCTCAACATTTGGCGACATCCGTGGGACCCTTGTCCCAATCTACCTGAGTTGAAAGAGGGCAAAAAATATGGTTGACTCACAACCAATGGAAAAGGATGTCCAAAGGACAGAGATGAGAGACGTGGGAACAGAAACTCAAAAAGCGGTCACCAGACCAACCTCTCAGGCTCAAACAACCCCCTCTCCTTCTCCGGCTTTCGTTAAGGAAAACATTGACGTCTTAAGAACAAGGATTAAGGAGTTGGGCCATCAAGCCAAGGCAAAGGCAACACCAAGAAAACTTATTTACATTGACTCTGAAAAAGAAGCTCCTGATTGGTCAATGACAAAGGGCTTTTTCGATCGATTCTCTCTTGAGTCCACCAGCACGTCTGACACGCGCGGTGAAACCCATTCTGTCAGTAAAGGTCAGAAGGGTCTCTCCAAAGGCAAAGAACCATCACACTTAAGAAGGTCAAAAAGATTGAAGAACCGAAGCCCAACTAAGGAAAGATTCAGAAGGAAGAAATCCAAACCCGGAGAAAGAAGGTCAGAATACCAAGAAACAAGCATAGACTCGGAGTACGATAAAGGTTCAGAATATACTTGTGAAGATTTGAATTTACCCTATAAAAGACCAAAACCTACTCTTTTTACCCCAAGAATCACCTTTTTAAATACCACCGGAGGGCTAAGCTCCCTAGAAACATCAGGGTTTATGAAGGAAACAAATATCCAGAGGATCATTTAAGCATCTTTTTAGCTACAGCTGAACAAGAGGAATGGCCGATGCCCATTTGGTGCAAGATGTTCTGTCAAACATTAGGCGGAGCGGCAAGGAAATGGTTTGACGATTTAGACCCAAAAAGTATGGACAGTTTTGAAGAGTTAAGCCAAAAGTTCTTGCAAGAATTTTCACAGCAGAAAAGATATGCCAAAGACCCCATAGAGATTCACAACATCAAGATGAGATAGAACGAGGGCTTACAAACCTTTATAGATCGGTTCAAGTATGAAAGTTCGCACATAAAAGGGGTTCATCTAGTTTTGCGCATCTCAGCTTTCATGCATGGCCATGGCCATCTAGAACTTGCAAAAAATCTCAATGAAAAATTTCCTAAGACGGTAGATGAAATGTTTGAGAGGGTCAGAGCTTTCATTCAAGGAGAAATTACTACAGTTTTGGCAGAGATGGTCCGTCCCTTTCAGGGAGATAAAGGAAACACTCACCCGGTCTGGTCCGGAGGACAAGAGAGGTCAAGAAACAGAAATGAACCAAGGGAGGTGCAAAGAAATATGAGAGTGTATACACCCTATCCCAGAAGGGATACTTTCACTCCACTTACAAAAACTCCAAAGAAAATCTTGGCCATAGAAGGCATAAGTTTCCTAGAACCACCACCCTTGATCGGAATTCTAAAAAAGCAAAACCTGAACAAATTTTGTGATTACCACGGACATAGGGGACACAATACTAATGATTGCTTTCAGTTTAAAAAGCAGATTGAAGAAGCCGTAGCATCAGGCAAGTTAGCTCACCTGATAAGGGACATCCGTCAGAGCAACCAAAAAAGTAGAAATCAAAGAAGGAACGATGTGAAGGTTATAAATATGACATCTGAGGGAAAAAACTATAAAAGACCTTACAAAAAAGAAAGATCAAGCTTGACAGAGGAGCTCACCTTCCCTGCAATCCCTCGAAATAGCCTGACGAATGAACCCATTGTACTAGAAGCAATGATAGAAGGTCATCAAATTCGAAGGATACACATGGATAGTAGAAGCTCATCAGAAATTACGTACGAACATTGTTTCAGGAGATTCAACATTAACATCCGGTCAAGGCTAAGAAGATGTAAAGCTTTGTTGATAGGGTTCTCAGGTGAAACATATCACCCCTTAGGGTTGATAGACCTATAGGTAACCATGGGAGAGGCAAAAAGGAACAAAGCAGTGCTCATGGGATTCGCAATAGTTAAGTGTCGCTTACCATATAATGTCCTGATGGGGGAGAACCAGAATGAGAAGTCTTGGAGCGGTAGTCTCAACCATTCACTCCATGATCAAGTTTCTAAAAGATCAGGGAGTCGTCACAATGGAAACAATCAGGGAAGCCCTGTAAGAGTGTAGGAAGTTGGAAAAAATGTTGTGCTCGTGGGAAGAAACACAATGGCGTCAGCACATGGAACAAACGTCAAGATACGAGAACAAGCACTACTACAAACAAGGAATAACCCTCGACAGAGATCTGGTAAAGAACCGATGCTCCTGGAAAAAAGGGAAGAGGAGAAAGCATGATAGGAAAAATAGCGATCGACAGTGTGTTGTTAGTCAACTGTAAGTAGCAGCTAATGGACTTCCTCTGGAAGAACGTTGACGTATTTGCATGGGTAGGATCAGAAAGGACAGCCGTACCACGATTCATCATGGAGCATCAACTGAAAGTATACCCCTTGGCCAAACTAGTGATTCATAAAAACGACCAACGACTTCAGACAGAAATCAAGCATTGAAAGAGAAAGTGTCTTGTTGGCTGAAGGAAGGGATAATCACAAGGGTCCAGTACCCTGAATGGATCGCTAATGCAAAACTAATTATGCTAGCAAATTGTACTTGGCAAGTGCAGATGGACTATTCAAGTCTCAAAAAAGTCTGTACTAAGGACATGTTTCCCTTCCCGGTAGAGGAAGAGGAACTAGCATCGCTAATGGGATACCGATACAAGTGTTTCTTATGGCTTCCCAAAGATGAGAGCCAGATAAGAATAGGAGAAGACGATGAAGAGAAAACTGGATTCCACACAGAAGGAGTATACTGTTTCACTCACATGCCAAAAGGACTAAAAAATTCCGCAGCAACACTCCAAAGGATGATGGAAAAGGTGTTACCTAACCAGAAAAGACGAAACGTGGAACTATACCTAGAAGAAATTGTTGTGAAGAGAAAAATTGAACAAAGCCTAGTTCAAGATGTAGAGGAAATGTTGATAAAGCTAAGGAGGATGAACATCCAAATCGACCCAAACAAATCCACGTTCGGAGTGGAAGAAGGAAAGTTTCTCGGGTACATAATAACGAAGGAAGGAATAAGGGCAGATCCAGAAAAAATACAAGCAATAGTTCGAAGCCCCACCCCTAAAGATCCGAACCAAATACAAAGCCTATCCCTAAAGCTTATAGCCATTAGTAAGTTCATACCAAAGTTGGCAGAGCTCATGCATCATATTCGAGAAGTTTAAAAGGCATTGGATGCAACAAATGGGTCTGGCTGGATAAATAAGGCTGAGAAAGCCTTCTAAAAGATCAAGAGAAAGTTAAACAAGCTGCAAACACTGACCAATCCAAAGGAGGGAGAGGTACTACTACTCTGCCTATGCCAAAGAAACGAAACGATAAGCTCTGTGCTATTTGTCGAAAGGAACGGAATCCAAACACCAGGTTCCTATGTGAGCCAACCGTTAGAAGGAATAGAAGCATGTTACACCCCAACAGAAAAGTTGGTACAAGCACTAATCCATACAACAAGGTCCCTAAGGAAAACCTTTAGAAAATACAAGGTTAGGGTGGCAACAGATGGTCCGATGGAGGAAAGGCTACAACTTTCCAAAAAAGAAGGATGATAGGCAAAATAGGCAACCGAACTAAGAACATACGATATCTCGTCCATCTGGGAAAAGGAAGTTGAAGGACTAGTAAGGAAAAGATTCTGCAGACAAGGAGAACAAGTGCTGATAGTACCAAATGCAAAATGAAGTATAAACATCTAAACTGGGTGCGAAGCTTCGAGCAGAGTTAGCCCCAACACCAAGGGCGTGGTGGTTATACCTGAGCAAGGAAACAATCAAAGAAGGTTCAAGCGTAGGGATGATCCTAATTAACCTAGATGCAAAAACATGCTCATATGCCATCCGTTTGAAAATCATTGCACCTAAACACATCATGAATTAGGAAGCACTATTAGCAAGATTGGTTGCCTCTACGGGAAAAGGTATGAAAGACTTACATGTCTTTATTGATTCACAAATATTAGTTGACCAGGTGGAAGGAAACAGAATACCAACAACAGAACCAGAGAAGAGGTACAGTAAAGAGGTAATGAATGTAACGACCCTATTCTATAGGTTTTGGATCACGCATCTTCCTAAAATCTTAAACTCCAAAGCAAAAATGTTAACCGAGCTTACAACTATACAATTGGAATTCCTTAATCAAGAAGTATCAGTGGGCATCAAAACAAGACCAACGGTCAAGATGAAAAGTGATAAAAAAAGAAGGAAGAGCAACAGGCAAAATGCCAATGGGTAAACCAAATTACAAATGGGAAACTAGTGGAAGCAACTAAGTGAACTTGTAACAGCAACACATCTAATAGCATTATGTAACCCATCCGAGGTAGCCATTTTCAAAGTATTGGCTCATCTCAGAGGGCCCATCTATTTTATATGAAAGCACTTGGTTTTTAGTCATTATTTTTCTTTTAAGATTTAAATTCCCATGGCTGCATAACAATGATGCAAACATGAAGCATGATAAGCTCTAGAAGGCTTGCTACCTCTGGATGATGTTAAAACAACAAATATACCCCATAAACATGAAACACATATGTGAAGGCAAAGTCGAAACACGAAAACTTTGGCATAAGGTTGTAAGAGGAGTCATGGCGATCTCCTCTTTTTGAGCAAATAACTCCAAAGAACAACAATGTCATAGAGGAAACATGTACCAATAAATACCAAAGGAAAGGAATGAGGGAAACTTGTAATGTGTACAAACATAGTGTTGAAGCATATTTGTGTGGGTCACTTAGGCTTGGCAAACGGGCTTCGAACATAAGAATTATCTAGTTCACCTTCGATTCCTTCGAAGGTGGTTCCTTCAGAGGTGTCTCCTTTGGCTCATCAACTAAGAGTAAGAGTGTGGTTCAGCTTTGACTACTTTGGTGGTTGTTGTAGCTCCTTCGTCCCCTAGCTGAAGTAAGACATAACACTGTTAGCTAGCCTTAAGGTTTTAATCTGAGACCAACCTCCGGTGTGAGAGTAAGCATCGGTATATGTTGGTATATATTCTAGTAAGAGAAACTAGAGAGAGAAAGAGAAAAAGTATGGTTCGGTATGTGTATAACCTGGTGGATCATTTAGGGCATACCACTTTTATTTATACTAGTTGGGCTTCACTTGACGATAAAAGAATTATGGTCCTGGTATGTCCTTTTGTCACCACGTGTTATTGTGGTCCTAGTATGTCCTTTTGTCACCACGTGTTATTGTACTATTCTGACCAACACTGATGCTACTGACTCTAGACCTAAACCATCCTTTGATTGTCCAGCTATCTTCGAAGTACCATTCTGGCATCAGGTACTTATATCATAAGTCTCTTCAAGGAGTAAGTTTAATTGTGACTGCCTCCTTTGGATGGTCTGGACCTAAGGTCTGCTCTGGAGGTCTGCTCCAGATGTCTGCTCTGGATGTCTGCTCTAACCTGGCATGATTTGCTTGGTCTATCTTTGGGATTAAGAGTAGTTGATTATCATTATCTGCTTCTGATTAGCCGGAGGAGATATACCTCATCATGTCCCCTCAGTCTAGTATGATATGGTCTTAGCCATGTCATGCTAAACTTAAATGTTTATTGTAGCAGCATGCTTGATAGGTGTGATATTGGTTTCTTCTAAACTTGTTATTAAATCCTCCTGATTGGCTTAAGTAGACTGTTCCTCATCATGCACTTAGCTCCTTTTGATTAGCTGGAGGAGACTATACCTCATCATGTCCCCCAGTCTAGTATTTGCACTTCTTGATTAGGAATGCTAGACTCCAATTATGTGTAATGTCTCTTATTTTCGCGCTTTTGGTCCAAGCTTTCGGTTGTCCGTCCTATTTTTTATGGGAGACAAAAAGAATATCGATTCGGTTGGCGATTCCCCTAGGGTAATTTACTGCCTTTCAGTGGTTAATTGTATGCCAAGTCTCCATTGACATTGGGAAATGCAACAGAAGACTTAATCCTGGAAAGATCCAAAGATAACCAACATTTCAAGTCGTTCTGGATGCTCTTGCTCTTACTCCATGCTACTTTGCATTTCTCATCACTGCAGATGTTCCATAAGTCTACATGCATCAATTCTGGGATTCTGTTTACAAGCATGACACTTTCTACAGATTCAAAATGGATAAAAGGAAGAGATTCAAACTCAACCTGGAAGTCTTTAGAGATGTCTTCAAGATCTGCCCTAGAGTACAGGGTCAAGACTTTGATGCACTTCCTACTGATGAAGAAATTGTGTCAATACTTAAGAGACTTGGTCCACACTGGTAAAACCTATTCACTCACTGATGATGATTGTTGATCAAATGCAACAAACCTTGGATGACTATTGCTGCTCATAAAAAACATAAGTTTAATCTGGAAATACAATTGATCTTGACAATGCATCATCTCTCCCAAAGAAAAATATCCTTTGGGATAATACCATCAGAAGATGTGGACTGATGACGAACTACTTTGGGAAGACTTCAATCATACCAGATTAACAACAAACCCTACAAAACGCAAGAGAAAGGTGTAACAACCCTCGATTCACCAAAGTCATTCAATCACTACTTCCTGTACTCAATACAAGACACTCTCTTAGGAAAAACAAGATCAGGGATGCACACCTCCAGTGACGATATTTGATTAAAACTTTATAGAATTGTCTCAGCAAAAGAAAGAACTCAAATCTATGGTGCCATACATCCTGAATCTTTGGCCAGTCCTGAGATGCAGGAAACCAAAGCTTACAAGACTTACTTTGGTTTTTCTACATGAGCTACACCTCCTAAAAAGGCTCGAAAGTTCAAGAAGCCAGCCTCTCCTAAACTCACTACTGTCTCAGTTTCAACTGAAGAACCTACGGGAAAGTCAAAAAGAGTAAAGAGACCTGAAAAGAAGACTACTAAAGCTCCAGCAAGAGGTGTTGTTATTAGAGAAACTCCTGAGATACCAATGTCTAAGAAGAAGGAAAAGGTGGATGTTACTCGAGGCAAAGGAATTGAATTACTCTCTCAAGTGGCTTTAACTGAAGATACTCAATTTGAAGAAGTTTGAAAGAAGAGTATGAGGGATTTTCACAAGACTCATCCAAGTGGATCTGGTACAGTTACCAAAACTGTTGCAAGTGCTACCAAAATCAAACCTTCTGTTACAAGTGAAGGAACTAGTGTTAAACCAGGGGTTCTCGATGTGACAGAATGTTGGGAAATATTCATTCCTGATTTGGTACCGTTAGTATATACTTCGTAACCGTAATATAGTTATACAGAGAGTACAAAGTTTTAAGTACGATTTAACTAACTGCTCGAGATATTTATACCAGTATCGTATACAAATAGTTAGTACCAAGTTTAAAGATAAGTATGAGATATAGGTAGGAACAGATATGTATTCTCTTTAACGGCGATTTGTAAGCTTGTTAGGGGTTTTATCCTTGGCTACGGCATTAGAGAGATAATAGACACATTGATAACACACAGATCTCATCTCATACAATCATATCTCATAGTTAGTAATCTGTAATCACTTTAGCAGATTAATAGAAATCAAAGTTTAGTTTTTCATTGTTCTTCTTAATACTATTGTGTAGATTCCGCATATACAATAAGTATTCATAGTCAGTGTTTTCTCTGTAGTCAATCTGTATTTATACAAGTTGGCTATCACCCTTATCAGGCTGCAAAGATCTGTTCAGTTTGGGACTCACAAGTGGTATCAGAGCCTGTGAGAAACTCTGAGTAAGAAGAACAAAAACCAGTTATAAACCCCTATCTTACAAAGCACTTCAATGGCTGGATCACAAGATGACATTCCACCACCACCACCACCACCATCACAAACACCTACACAACAACAAACTCCTCACACTGTTTCAACCATCAAACTTCTTATTCTCAAGAAAGGAGAATATGATATATGGGCCATGAAAATGGAACATTATTTAGCCCATACAGACTATCCTATCTGGGAAGTTATACAAAATGGAAATGGTCCTGTATCAATCACCACAGATACACAAGGTCAAATCAAGGTTCTGCCTCCAAGGACTGCAGAAGAAATCTTAGCCAGAGAAAGAGAAAGAAAAGCAAGGACCACTTTGCTTATGGCTTTACCAGAAGATCATCTTGCTAAATTTCATAAAATGACTGATGCTAAAGAGATGTGGGAAGCTATAAAATCTAGATTTGGTGGAAATGATGAATCAAAGAAGATGCAGAAGTATATTCTAAAGCAACAGTTTGAAGGCTTCTCTGTATCAAACTCAGAAGGGCTACATAAAGGCTATGACAGGTTTCAGAGTCTTCTGAGTCAATTATAGATTCATGGTGCAGGTGTCTCCACTAAGGATGCAAATCAGAAATTCATTCGGTCTTTACCTTTTTCTTGGTCTCAAGTTTCCTTAATTATGAGGACCAAGCCAGGAGTGGGCAGTCTCAGCTTTGATGATCTGTATAATAATCTTAGAGTCTTTGAATCTGATGTTAAAGGCTCTACTGCATCATCTTCTAGCACGCAGAATATGGCATTTGTTTCAAAGAACACTAGCAGTACTAATGATGTTAGTACCGCTTATGGTGTTTCCAATTCTTCTAGTCATAACTCACAATATGAACAAACTTCATCATACTCCTTACTTGCAAATCAATCCAGTTGCCCTCAATTGGATCATGAGGATTTGGAACAGCTTGATGAGTTTGATTTAGAAGAAATAGACTTGAAATGGTAGGTGGCCATGATTTCCATAAGAATGAAAAAGTTCTACAAAAAGACAGGAAGAAAGCTACAATTTGATGCCAAGGAACCGATTGGTTTTGATAAAACCAAAGTCTATAATTGCCACAAGACAAGGCATTTTGCTAGAGAGTGTAGAACCAAGGGAAATCAAGGTAGTAGGAGGAGAGATGCTTGGAACTCTGTGGCTTTGGAACTCTAGAATAAGGAATAAAGAGATATGGGAGAAGACCTGGTAAACCGGAGACCTAAAGCTCTGGTGACTATTGATTGGAGAAGGGTTGAATTGGACTATCACTCAGAAGAAGAGAAGATTATGCTTTGATGGCTTGCAACAGTTCAGGCTCAGACATAGAGGTACAATCTTGTTCTAATGAATGTGTTACATCATATAATAAACTTAAAAAACTGTATGATGAACAAAGAGCACAACTTAGTGATGCAAGCATAGAAATTAAGGCATATACTCAAGCATTAAAGAAAGTCGAAGTACAATTGGTTGCTCATCAACAAGGTCAACTTTGGTATAAGGAAAAGATAAGGTTTATGAAAATAGACTTAGATGATAAATAGATGTTTAAACACAGATGTCCTAACATACCATAAAAAACTATTGGAAGCAAGCTCAAAACGAAAATGAAGATTTAAAAGCTAAAGTAGAAAATTGTGCACAACACTTCGAAAAATTCTTGCGCCTGTAAAACTCACTAAATACCCAAATGAGTGCTAATGATAAATTTGGGCTTGGGTATGGGGATCACAGATATGATGGCATTTTGAGTTATGAAAATGAAGTTTTACAAAGTGTATTTATGAATAAGGAAAGTGACTTAGAAAAACAACCTTTATATGATAGGTTTGCTACAGCAGGAGGAATGCATGTTGTACCCCTACCCATGACAGGAAATTACATGCCATCTAGGACTGCTGATGTAGAAATAGAGTTACTCTCATATTTAACATATGTCCAAACAATCCAAATAGTGACATCTGAAACCCAAACCAGTGACTTTGATACTTGTGAATCAGATTGTAGTGTTGAAACACATGAATCTTTGCCTGAACCAATTGTAAATGCAACCCTAATAGTAAATCAACCTAAGGTTTGGTCTGATGCTCCTATAATTGAGGAGTATGAATCAGATAGTGAAGATGAACATGTGTCTCAACCTACAAAAGAACAGGAACAACCTAGTTTTGCTAGTACTAATAAGCAAGTAAAAACTCCTAGGGAAACTGTTAAGAATCAATTCACACATAGTAAAAATCTTAAAGTTGACAAGAAAGGGTTGGGATATGGGTTTACTGCAAGAGCATGTTTTGTATGTGGTAGTCTTAGTCATCTAATTAGAGATTGTGATTTTCCTGAAAAACAGGATGGCAAAAAGATGAGTTAACAATAGCATAAGGATGAAGTCTAGTAAAAGGGAGATTAGCCCAATTTGGAACAATGTGCAAAGAGTGAATCATAAAAACCAATTTTTTCTTACAGCAGTACTAACTAGAACTAGCAAAATTCCAGTTAATACTAATAGAGCTAGCGGTACTAACAATGTTAGTACTACTAGGCATGAGTTTAACAGACAGGCAGTACCAACTAATGCTGCTATGAAGTTTACTGCGTTTAAGCCTATTGTGAATAGAGTTAGACCAGCAAATGTTTTTTATAAAACTCATTCACCATTTTCAAGGCCTTTTATTAACACAACAACACTTAGAACAAATTTTTCATATCAAAAGGTTAATACCCATAAAGAATTAAAATAATAATTAATACAAAAATATGCGGGATGAGGTAAATGCTGTTTGTGTTGTTGGGGGGAAAAAGGGAAATGCTGTGTTAATGCCTCAGCAAGTTGTAATTGGAGACAAAAAGGATTTATGCTGGCAAAATTCTCTACAATACTATAGTGGATCAAGTCTGAGAAATTGTTTCACTTTTCAAAGAATCCTAGGCAGACTCAAGCTCTAAACAAGCGTGGTTCCCTAAGAGATATCTATTCTCTTTTTATTTGATGTAGCAGGATTGATCCACATAGAGCCACTTTACAGAATCAATAGGAATTGTTGATAGTGGATGTTCCAGGCCACATGACTGGAAACATGGCCTACCTTGCCTGAATTATCAAGACCTTTAAGGTGGCCCTGGTGCCTTGGAGGAAGTAAAGGGCCTACATAATCTGGTAAAGGTAAAATATAAACACGAAAGTTAGATTTTGAGGATGTGTGACCTTCGTGAAATAACTTTAGCCATTTCCATCTCTTTTCCTGAGTCACTCAGATATGTGTCAAGAGAAAAAAGTCTTTTCACTGACTCTGAATGTTTTGTTTCTTGTCTCCTGAATTTATGTTACCTGATGAAAATAAGTATTACTTAGAATCCTAGACAAAACAATATGTATCAGTTTCAATTTAGAGAAACATTGTTCCCTTAGGAGGTTTAGCTTGTTTAATTGCAAAGGACACAATTTGATGAATCTAACCAATGGCATAGGAAGTTGAGTCTTGTTAACTTTATAAATACTTAAATGAAACTTGTGAAAGGGAAACCTTGTAAGAGGTTTATCCTTCAAAGATCTTTTCAAAATGACCACACTTGTGTTGCTTGTCAGCAAAGGTAGCCAACAAAAGGCCTCCTGTAAGGACTAATCAGTGAGTTCTATCAGTTATCATTATAGACCATTCTTCATATGGCTTTGTTTGGACCTAGCATCTGTAAGGAGCTTAAACCATAAGGAATTATTGCCCTGGTTATCATGATGATTTAAGCTGGTTTAGTTGGGGTGTTCTTTTTGAGTACTAAGGAGAAAATTATATAAAATATAAAATATAAAAAAATAATTATAATTAATTATTATAAAATATATATATATACGAAATAATAAAATATTAAAAAAACCAAAATATAAATTAAATAAGATATAATAGAAATTATAATATAAGAAAAAATATTAATATAAAAATAATAAAAAAAAAAAACGAATTAATTAAATCTACTTCCCCCCCCCCCCCCCCCCCCCCCCCCCTCCTAAGGTTTGTTCATAGTGGAACTCTCTTAAGGACTTTATAAGACAAATAGAGAACCAATTAAATCAAAAGGTTCCCACCCCCCCGCTTAAAAACAATTATATGTGATTCTGGTACAAGAATTTTAAGAACATGGATTTTATTGCAAATCTATTGGTCAAAAGGGATCAAGAGGGATATACGTAATGCCAGAACTCCACAAAAAATGGAGTTGCTAAAAGAAAGAACATGAACTTTTTGCAGGTGCTAGGATTATGCCGTTGCAGATTCAGTTTTACCTAACATGTTTGGGATGGAAGTAGTTTGTATACTTGTTAGTTTTAATAGGGTATTCGTGACCAAGCCTCATAATAAGAAACCTTATGAACGTGTAATGCGCTAAATACCAATCATATGCTACATAAGACCTTTTAGGTACCATGTGACCATCTTAAATACCATTGACCATCTGTGCAAGTTTGATGGGAAATCAGATGAAGGGTTTTAGTTGGGTATTCTATACAAAGCAAGGCTTTTAGGGTATACAATTTAGAAACCAAGAGAGTTGATGTTGATCTAACGCCTTGATCGATTCTTTACATAGTAAAGTGTTTGTCACCTTGGAAGAATCCAAAATAACAAAGATTAAGACTTTGTATGTATATCAAAATGTATGCGGAATCTACACTTTGATACTTTAGAAGATATATCAATGAAACAGTAATAACCAAAGAACAATGAACAAATAACAAACTGCTTCAATATTATTAGAATAATAATATGAGTAATCTTGTAGTCACAAAATAATAATTAGGACGTTACAACTTGAAGCCTATCACATCTATCTATCCCCCCCCCCTCCCCCCTTCCCCCCCCTTCCCTTCCTTTCTTCCCCCTCCCCTTTTCCCCTAGTGCAATGTATCTCTAATCTCTTAAATGTATAGATTTCCTAATACCCTAGGGATATCTTTTATATACAACAAGGAGTCCTCTTTACAAGATCTATCAGTAACACCCCCAAATTGTGGCGCAGCGGAATAAGGGTCTGGGGCATGTTCCTTCTAGATCAAATAACACAAGATAATTATAAGACTGGACCCAAAAAGTCATTTAAAATTGATACATTGGATTTATAAAGTATGTGCTTACAAAAGCCCCCGAAGCTTTAATTGTTTACTTAGTGTATTTTTACAAAGAGTTCCAGCCCATAAACAGATTATAAAAAATGTATTTGATGCGATACAATCTTTTAAAGCATGACTTCAAATTATAACCACCTTTGTATCCTTCGCCACCTCGAGTGCTTAATGACCTCCTGAAAAACTTTGCCCATTTAAAAACGTCAACATTAAAGTTGTGTGAATTTCATTGGTTTATGTAAATGTGTATGAAGTGACGCACGACTTTCCTGAGTGATAATGCAACAGATGAGACTTCACAAAATGCAAATTACGTTTGCCTAAGCTCATGACACCGAAGCCTCGACTAATTGAATACATTTTATAAATATTGCCTATATTGCCCGTAGATGATGTTCAACTCCGTAACAATCAGTATCCGACTTGGTATTACGTTCGTTCTACCTGTGATAGTAGTCACATCAAACGGGGGATGCGTCCAATCCAAATTGATCTATTATATTCATTCCGCGCTCACATCACAGTAATTGACAGTTCATGATTCATGGGCTAGATGGGTTTATCGCTACTTAGCCAAAACGTAATCATGATAAAATGTCACATTTGCGTCCAATTTGGGTAAACAAGCATATTTTCTCCATCCAAAAATCTTGTAAATTTATAATTTTAAAATATGGCGGCTTATGATCACCTCGAGTGAGTTAAACTGATAACAAATATCCGCAAGCTAAAAACGCGCTCACGCTAACGCCACGAATGCAAACTAGTTAATAAAGGGTCGAATCAGTATTCAAGTATGTTGTCTAACAACAACTCTATTAAATCCTATTATTGTTATCATCGTTACTATCGTTGGGCCTATCATTTTTAAGAGGTCATGGACATGGACGTACAAGGAGTTAGGTTACTTTAAATCGTTGAAATCCAACAACTCGTCGATACGCCATCCGAAGAAGCCTCTTTATGGAATTCCTAGTAATATAGCCTCACTTCGATTATACTAATAACAATCCATATATTCTATATAGCTATATCACCATCTATTTGTCTTTTAGTGCCAATAGCATAATGTATAAAGTAAAAACGTTTATAATTAGCTTTAGTCGAAAATGACATAACATTTGTCGCTTTTAAGCCTGGTTCTCGCCCGTTTCTTACGCCCACGCGGGGGGGGATCGGCGTATTAACGACTAGTGATCTTAAAATCACTTTTTTAGGTTTTGGAGGTTTCTGTGATGAATAGTCGTTTTTATATTCATCAACAGTATAAAATTGTTTTTATACTTTGTAATTAAGTAAAAACGTTTTCTTTGTCGCTATCTTATTCGTTATAGCTCGTTTTTTTTAGCCGATTCTTTCGAACACGTTCTCGTAATTGAAAGTTTTATCATTTTATTGATGTTTATAAAGTATAAGTTTCTGTAATGAATAGTACTTTTTATAAAAATTGTTTTATAAAGGTATTAACTATCGTAAACTTGTAAATGGCGTATCTTCTTCGTTATTAATCGGTTTTTCGAGTTATTTTTGACCCCTGATCTTGTGACATGTAGTATTTTATAAAATCTTAAAACATTTATGTAAAATTCGAAATACAAACAGCCCGTAAGTTTTTTTTATTTTTTATTTTTCTCCAAAATGTGTTTAAAACTTTGTTTTTAGGACTTTTTAGCTTTACCATTTGTTACAAAACCCATTCGAGAACCCTTAATATCTTATGTCATCTACTGATATTAGGTCCATTAGGTCATGTTTTTTCAAGAGAGTGCCATAGTATCAAGAGCCAAGGCTTGCAATTACTTTCAACATCTATCTTAATGAGAAAATTTTAGAAACCCTAATTTGTTTACATATATATTGTTTATACTTAACCAACATGTTAAACACTCTATTCCATTCCATTTCTAACATATATTATCATCTATTATGACATGAAATAGTGTACAAAAACAATGATCATATGTAAAAATTCATTTCACATATTCAAAAGTACCCTAGATGGTGATTTAACTAAGTAAAGCATATGAACACATATAATCTTAGTTATAAAAAGATAAAGATTTTGATATAACCTTGTGTGGATGAGTAGAGATAAGAATAACAATCAAACCCTTGTGATTAAACCTCTTGGCTTGAAAAATTAGGATGAAACCCTAATCTTGCAATATCTTGTTAAAACCCTTTCAAAGCTTAACCAACCCTTCAATTCTTCTTAGAATACCTTAAGTATGATATGTAAACACTAATATGGTGAAATAAAATCAAACTATGGATTGTGTTTGTCAAGGAGTTTTGAGCGTGAGTAGTTTGAGGAGTAGTAAAGGGAGAAAGAGGTTTTGTGATTTTTTGTTAAGTGTTTATGAAAGTAAAGTGTGAATGCACTGTGCCCTATTTATAGTGACTTAGGAGACTACTATTGTGATATTAGGGATGTCTAGTTGATCTTATGAAATGGTGCCAAGGATGGAAGAACTTTTGAGAATGCCTTGAAGCTTATCTTGGATGAGATAAAGCTAGTAGGAGATAAGTGGCATGCTAGATCTTTTATGAAGATATTTGTGATGGTTCCTTGGTCCTCCCATCTTTTTCCTAGTTCATTTATACACAAAATTTATGATATGTATAAGCTTGTTGTCTTTGATCTTATATATAACTGCTATACTTGTTTATATAAAGTATAACTGTAGTATAAACTTAGAAAACATGTATAACTTATACATTATGAGTTGATTGGATATTCCTTCATCACAATGATTATGATAAAGTGATAAATATCTTAAGTTTTAAATAAACTTTAAGTAGTGAGGCTTCAAATTTTTTTCGGGTATTTGATGAAGCGTAGATATGTTAATAGTGCTTCACGGGAAGGCTTAATTCGTACTTTATCGCCTGAAACGTAAAAACTTACACGTAACATTAGAAAAATAAAATTGTGCAATGTTAATAATTATCCTCTATAACAATCATATAACATTGCGTGATGTAAACATTTATTGTTTTAATGCCCGTTTACAGTTGAATGATCCAGTTTTAGTTTGCCTCCGAATTTAACGTAACCGTTTACAATTTAAGAGAAAACCGCGTAAACCTAAAAATTAAATATGCTTTCCCCCTCCATTAATAATGTCGTACAATGACCTAAAAATGAGGTGTTATAGTCTTCCCCCGTTAAATGAGCTTGTCCTCTATGGCTTATCACACGGCCCACTTGACGACGGTGTAGTTTGGTGAAGATAGTGTGGATATTTACTTCCTGATTGATACTTCCCGTTCCCACGCTAAACTCGCGGACCCCGCCTAGAGTTCCATCGATCTTGACAATTGGGAACAAGGCTTTGCCCTCAATTGTTTGACTTCACAATCCATGACTTCCTCAGGCTCTTCAACTAAATGAAGCTTGTCATCCAATTGCGAGTCCTATCCAACGGAACGACTAAACGGATCGTCAGATAAACATTTTTTCAAGTTAGATTACTATGAAACGTATTGTGGACCTGCCTAAGTTCTTGAGGAAGCTAAGCTTGTAAGCATACGGTTTCCAACCTTTTTCAACACTTTGACAGGTCTGACATATCTAGGGTTTAATTCCCCCGTTTGCCCAAAAACGTCACGACCCCTTTCCAAGGCGAAACCTTTAGCATAATCTTTATCTCCAACATGTAAAATCATCGGTTTAACTTTTAAATCAGCCGTGTTTTTATCGATCGCCGAGCTGTGGTTTGAATCCTTTGTTTAATTTGGATGTCTCTCCGTTGTTTCTTTGCACTTATTCGGGACCAGTGAGTTGAATTGTCCAACTCATGCCCAACATACGAGGTGATGGAACGACACTTTAGACCATAAAGTGCTTCAAACGGTGCAGCCTTAATGCTAGCATGATAACTGTTATTGTATGAAAACTCGACTAATGGCAAATGTTTAAACCAACCATTTCCAAAGTCGATTACGCAAGCACGTAGCATATCCTCAAGAGTTTGGATGGTTCTCTCACTTTGTCCGTCGGTTTGCGGATGATATACAGTACTCATATCCAAACTTATACCCAAAGCTTTCTGAAGTGACCTCTAGAAATTTGATGCGAATCGAGGGTCACGATCACAGATAATTGAGACAGGTATTCCATGCTTCGTGACTACCTCCTTTAGGTACATTCTCGCTAGTTTATCCATAGGATCCGTTTCCCTCATTGGCATAAAAATGGCAGACTTTGTAAGTCGGTCAACGATCACCCAAATAGTGTCATAAACTTGTGACGACTTAGGAAGCTTCGTGAAAAAAATCCATCATGATGTTGTCCTACTTCCATTGAGGTATCTCGGGTTGTACTAACAAACCCGATGGTCTCTGATGTTAGGCCTTGACCTTAACACAGGTCAAACATTTGCTAACATAGGTGGCAATGTTGGCTTTCATAATGGGACACCAGTATAGTCTCTTCATATCCTAGTACATTTTGTCAGAACCCGGATGAATAGAGTATTTAGACTTGTGGGACTCGTGCATGATCACAGTCCTTAAGTCGCCATAACATGGTAACCAACTCCTGCCATTTAAGCACATAGTTCCATCCGCACGTGGTTCCAACTTTTCCGTTCTAAGTTTCTTCGGATCTTTTGAATTCTCAACTAATATACCCCCAACATCCTCCTTCTTGATGTTCTCCGGCTTTCATGCTTCATTCTGAGCTTTCAAGATTTGAGCATCAGCAACAAAATTCGCCTTCCCTGGGTGATAACGAATTTTGCAATCGTAATCACTCAGCAACTCTAACCAGCGACGTTGCCTCATATTT
>BQNB010089532.1:10361-27385 GCA_026074375.1 Tanacetum coccineum
TTTTTGAGAGTTTTTGAGGGAGGACTTAATCTGATTATGAGTTTATTGATTGTGTATGTTAAATTCAATGCAGGTCACCTAGAGTTGGGAAAGGAGTAGTTTAGGCAATACAATATACAAACCAAAATTTCAAGTAGAGGATTACTAATTGCGTGTATGTCACATATAGTTTTAGGATATGTGTACATATGTTGGCGTACATCTATATGTATATTCTGCTACTTTATTTTTTAACAAGCTGCATTCCCCCAAACCAACATAAATGCAAAGGTGGAAGTTTTTTCCTAACGAGACATTCAGACCCGTGCGATGTACACAGGTTGTATCTAGTTGTTAATTGAGTAATGTGCGCTGCATCGTTTTTGTTCATTTGGTCCTTGCAGTTAAGGAACACTACTTCAATGGGCAATTAAGGAACACTACTTCAATGGGCCGTTTTGCTATTATTTTGTGGAATAAATGTTCAAAAGCAACAACACACAAAAGCTGTAAAAAAGCGCATAAAAGCTGTAAAAAAAGCACACAAAAGCTCGATGTTTCGGTTGTCCAAGCAGCCATGTTTGTGACATATTCTTGCTATCCAAACGGTCTGATTTCTGCTGTAAAAACAGCAGCTAAAAGCCCTAAAAACAGCAGCTAAGACCTGCAAAAACATCCAAACGACCCGATTTCTATTAATGTCTAGTAATTAACCCCAAACAACCCCTTATTACGTGTAATTGATTCAACGATAAATTAGTTGTATAAGCAGAAAATCCAAACATTCCCTATTTATGTGTTGAACGTTAACATTGAAAGAACTCAAGCCCAAGTGTATTCCAAGAAACATCAATCGTTCCAACTTCTTCTGAGCATCTGTTTCACAAAATAATAGCAAAACGGTTTCCAGAATGTTGTTGCAGTCACGTTTCTCACATGACAACCAATAAGAAATGGGGCCTACAAATTTTGGAAGACATGATGTTAAACCCATCATGGGAAACTTTTTTTTCCTTAACTTATTAAACAAAATCAAACCACCTGTTATGGAACACACGACACATAGAGCTAATACATGCTTTAGGTAATCTTCTACTTGGATATATTCCTTTATGCAGACACTTTCATAGGCATTAGAATCGCAATGAGACACTTGGCTCTCAACATAATGATGGTTCCTTGAGTTTGAGTCTAGGCATTACTAAGTAGTTTACCTTATGAGCTATTATAAGAATGGATCTATCCGTAGCTCCTTTGAATCATTATGCTTGTTTTGAGAATTCGAAAGTGATTCTGAAATTATATTAACACACACGTGTTTGTAATTAGGCCTGAACTTACATGTCACAACTTTGATTCGCGCCGAACTATCGATGAGCTTTTTGTTACGTAAGGCATGTCGAGATTTTTTATGGGCTTTTATGGGCTCAAATCATTTAAACGAACAACACGACTACCCAATCTACTATAATAGTAACTAAATAGTTTTAAACTAAAAGTCAGATCCCTGAATAGTATATGTTTAAATACTAATGAAAGTCAGATCCTTTATGTAACAACCCCAAAATCAGGTAGCAGCGGAATAGTAACATTGGGGTGCTACTTCAAGTACAACAAACAAGATATAGGAAACGACCAAGAATGGACGAATATGGAAACGACCAAGATGGACGTTTTAAAGATAAAATTTCATTTATAGCAAATATCAGTAGTTATACATAGGTCCCATAAGTTTTGATGTCCATAAACATCCAACATACATTTAAACAAAATCTCAAAAGACATGACTTAAGTATATATGAAAGACAAAAGTGCATATAATTTAGATAAAACACAGAATCCATCTTCATTGATATCCGCCACGGCTCCCCCTTCAGTCTCAAAACCCTAGGACCTAAAATTTACTTGCTAAAAGTCACAACAAAGTTGAGTGAAATCATAGGTATGTTGTAAATTGGTGAACCACAAGATCGAAGCAATAATAGACTCTAAAACACATTTAGTAGTCCAAAACGTTTATTATTGCACTACGCACATGAACCAAGCCTTAACTAGTTTGTGCCCACAAATGTATAGGATTTGTGCCAACACCAAAAGTATTCTCAATGTTTAATGCACCATGGCCAACTTGTGACCAGAAATTCAAGGCAGGGATTGTCAGTCCCAGTAGATCTACCCACAACATTCGTGCTTACTACAATAGCAATTGACGGTTCATGATATAGTAGTAGACCTTAATTGGCAATATGGTAACATAGGCAATAATATTCAGGCAGTAATCTGGATCAGCATACAGTTTAAAAACTTTGAAAATACTTTAGAAAAAACCTTTGTGTCCAATAGTAAAAAAGCAATGTAATTCACCCCTTAGAGTTTGTAATAACATTTAAGTAGTAAAAAAGGGGCTAGAACTCACCTTGAATACTTGATAGTCCAATAATCACAATAAAATTGTCACGCAAAACGTGCGATGCAACCTTATTTAAATTAAGGTCGAAATAAGTTCCGATACTTCAAATTTATAACATTGAATATAATCATTTATGTTGTTCCACGTACATCGTTCGGGGCTATCCTTAAATAAAGAGTATGACATGACGTTCGAGGAGTTAGAATACTTTAAATCGTAAATCCAACAACATCGTCGATACGACCATCCGAACGGCCTCATTATGAAACTCCTAGTATTTAGCACTTGATAACCACTCAATATTCTATATAGCATAATCACCGACTAATCGTTTTAGTAAAATAATATTTATAAAGTGAAAACGTTTATAAATATATTTTTCGGTAAAATTGACCTAAAATTTGACGTTTGAAGCCCGTTGCTCGCGTTTCTTACGCCCACGTCTTCGTAGTAAGACGAGCGATCAAAATATTACATTTTCAAGTTTTTAAGATTCTGTGATGAATAGTAAAATTACTGTTCATAACAGCTAATTAATCGTTTTAGGCTTTAATTAGCGTAAACTTGTAATCGTAATAACTTATTCGTTTTAATCCCGATTTTAGTGATTCCTTCGAGTACGTTTTTTATTAAAAGAGGTATAATATTTTATAAAGATAAATCCACTATAATATGCTTTTACTGTTTCATAGTTAATAAAATTACTTTATAAACATTAATTATCCGGAAATGTCGTAATTTACTCGTTATAGGTTCCGTTTCGAACGATGATTTCTTGCGTGTAGATCTCGTAATCAAAGTTTATATCATATTTTTAGTGTTTAAAATAAAATTGGCAGTAATGAATATAACTGTTTATAAAAGTATTTATATCGTAAACTCGTTTTTTAGAGTATCTTTTTCGTTATAGATCGTTTTTCGAGTTTCTATCATTATGGGAATCGTCATGAGTTGTATTATAACTCTAAAATATCTAAACTACAGCCTAAGTTTCCGAATTAAAACAAGCCCCTATGTATTATAAGTGTATACTTTATAAAAGACTTGTTTTTTATGTATTATTAACTTAGTATTTAACTATAAAAAGACACTCAAAACATATTTTTACATATGTGGTGTACTTATATAAGGTTCAATATCCTCCTAGGTCCTTATAATTTCATTGTAACAGAGTTTAACCCTTTTTTTTTTTTTTTTACCTTTCAATATTTTTTCACATGTGAAGTTTAAGAAACCTCATAAAACCCTAATTTAACCTAAACATGTTTATACTTAATCCATAGGTTAACATACTTTTATTTTTACTTTTCCATGGTATATAGGACCATATGACATAAGAATAAGTGTATAAATTGATAAACTCAAATAAAAAACCCATTTTACACATTTAAAAGTCATTAGTGGATTTAGCCGTAATAACTTAACACATAAAATCACAACAATAAAAGTATGAAGGATTTAGAATGACTTAGTGATGAAGTATAGAGTAAAAAATGAATGCTAAACCCGTGTTTAATTCAAAACCAAGCTTTTCAAGCTTAATAACCTAGATTAGTTTCCAAAAACCGCTAATCTTTACTTTTTCTTCTTAATACTTGCAAATGGTGATCCAAGGCTTGTAAACACCTTAGAATACCTTAAGTATGTTGTGTATAGGGTTGTATAATCTTAGAAAATCAAAGTATGGATTTAGTTTGGCAAGGGTTTTGTGCCGTGAGTTTTGTGTATAAAAGGGAGGAAGAAAATGAAATTTTGTATGTAAGGATTTAAGTAAATAATACTTATGCATGCATGGGTATTTATAGTCAAAATATCTCCCTAACTTAACCATGGTTACTTTCTAACCCTAGGTTAAAGTTTACATGACAAGTTGTAAAGGTGTAAGAGTTTACTTTATAAAATATCTAGATATTTATGTATAAGATGTAAACTTTGAAAAGTCTTGGTCTCATCCTCTAATTTTCGGCATTATGTGTATATATGTGATGTTATATTTGTTATTTTGAGTATTGGGTATAATCGTGGGTATTCGTTTAGGCGTAGTTAGGTTTTTTAGAACTCCGGAAGGCTATACCATTTTTTACGCAAACGTAAGCAATTTTTACGTAACCATATAAATTAAGATAAACAAAAGGTTATAAATTATCCTCATAATAATCATATAACACTTGCTTGATGTAAACATTTAATTGTTTAATGCCCGTTTACATTGTATGATCATTTTCAGTCTACGCGATTTAGCTTAACGATTAAAATTAAAAGTGAACGCGTACGAGAAAAAAAAATAATTAGTGAAATTAAATAGTATTGTAAATGACCTGAAAATACGGAATGTTACACTTTAATAACTAAATAGTTTTAAAGGTGTAAACCACTGTAAATACTAAATTAGTAGTAGGACCCTGATTTAACACGCATAAAAGTACCATCCATTATCTCCCAGATTATTAACCTATTTTATCTAACTTCAAACAGGAAAATAAGTTGAAACTTAAGGATTGAGTCTATGTAGACAGTCAATAGTGATCTTGTAGCATTGAACCAATGCAAATCAAATATGCAAACTCACTCGACAACAACATTAAGCACCCTTATGGCATGTTGAGTTCTCCATCCTGCAGATTTGACAAAACTTGTTGCCTTTATGGATCATGATAACGGTAGATTGCAACTGGGTTGATTCCCCTCAACTCATCACAATACTTTCAACAATCTTTGGCTTGTTCCATATATTTCATCTGCATGATCATAGTAGTTGAACTAAAAGGTCAACAAATGACCATTGGTCAATTGAAGTTAATGGTAGACGATTCACTATTTATTACCTCTTAAGTTAATCAATGTCCCGGTCTTCACCAAAACTTTTTAATGTTTTCACGTTACTTTCTATTGCGTAATTTGTAGCTTTTGAAGACCCTTTTGATTACTTTTCTTCATCAGATTAAAACATGGCTTTTTCAAAGTCATTCAAAAGTTCTTATGCAACGAAGACTGGCCAAGATCAAAAGCACATAATGTTCCTTTCTTATCAAAGTCGAGTGTTCCAAACTTGTCCATGAGAGCTGATCTTCCCCATCTCCTTTAGCTTATAGATGACGAACTCAGCAGGCCTGTTCATATATTACAAAATAAACACCATATAATAAATTTATCAAGCTATTATGTAAAAAAATATGTGAGCGTTTGGGGTTGCTTTTGAATGCTTAACAAAATCCTAAACACCCCCTTTTAGTAGTTAAATCAGTTATGCAGACTTACACGACAATTCCATCACCATCAAAATCAGGAGAATCGGGATCAGAAGCCTTTGTTTTTCTTTTAAGAACCCATCGAATCAATGACCTTTGTCTTCTTTCGGTAAACACCACTAATGTGTAGGTGTAAAAGCCCGCCAAAAACCAAGCATTCAAGACGACTGAAAGACTTGTCTGAGACGTTTTTCCTGGGCTCGCCTCTACTTCATTCCCTCTCTTTCCCTCTGCAACAAACACAGATTTGGTAAACACTACCTTATTCACACATAGCACATTTATCAATAAAAGTTAAAATCCGAAAACATGACTTCTGGTGGAAGAACAATTTAATTCATTAGGAAAAAACAAATCCATCATTAAAAAACAAAAACAAAACAGATTATAAGAAAATAAAAAAACATAAAAAGATGAGTAATATATACTTGTATTTAAAAGTATCATCGAAATACTTTTCAGAGTAGTGGATCTGACCCATGATACTAATAACCTGTTAAAATTAAGGTTAAAAAATACACTAAACAAAAACTTAACTACAACATTGAGTAGCCAATACAATTATCATTTTATCATGTAATTACACTAAACAACACCACGATTTACACATTACACATACATAGATCAGATCAGAAATTTACCTAATTTTAGGGTAATATATTGTGGTGGTTAATGCTCATACGAACTAGAACCAAATCATTCCTTTTAACACCATTCGACTTAGCCCCATTTCCACCAAAAATCGCAAGCAAAGCATCAAATCCTAGCCCCTTTCCACTCAAACTCTTCAACCTCCAAACTACCTACAAACAACAACAAAACATCAAACCAATAAAAACACACAAAAAAATAAAATAAAAAATAACATAATAAAGATTACATCTTTTTAATCACAAACAAATACCAAAAAAAACCCACATATAATCTTTATCAAAAACCACAAAAAATAAACTAAGTTAAATTATACTAATTCAAAATTTAAAAATTAAAAGAAACTGATTGATTCAATTCAACATTAGCAGCAACATGTTTATTTTTCAAGATCCTATTTGTCGTCAGATTTTTTTTATCATGGTGTTGATTGAGTTCTGAGATAGGGGATGTGTACGGCGGATGAGAGAGAGAAGAGTATTATTTTGTGTATGAAATCTAAGATTAGTCGGATGGTTGGATGTTTGCAACCTTTGAGATGCCTAGACAATTGAAGCTTTTAATGGACATAACCCTATTAAATTAAGAGGCGTATCTTTTAATATAATAGATTTATATTGATAGCAGAAACAGAAAAAAAACATTATACAGAACGCGTCGCAGCGAAACACGGCTAACAAAATCTTGTTGATATATAGATATGAAAAGAATTATAGAAAGAGAAAAATACAGTAAACAAACTATGTTCATACCATAATAACTGTTAACTTTTATTATTTTTATTCAATTTTGACCATAAATATTTTTATTTATGTTATATATTACTTGATAAAAATTATATGAATAAATTAAGTTTTAAATGTATTTTCATTGATATAAATTTCATCAAGTATTATATAGCATACATAAAAATGTTTATGATTAAAGTTAAATAAAAAAGACTAAAAAAAGTCAAAATAAACATTTATTATGAGACGTAAGGAGTATAATATTATATCTATTGCTTAATAGAATTACAAATCAGACCTTATCATTTTTTTAATTTTTTTTAGAACGACATTTTTTTTTCACAACTTATACCACATATCTCACAATATATTTCACATATGCCTCCAGCGAACTTGAACTCACAGCCTCTAAATCGGTAAGGAACTCACATACCCAAAAATACTCTTCATTGCCAACTAAGCAAGCCCTATTGATTCAGACATTATTAGTATAACACATAAGAGAGCTATGGCGTAGCACATAGAATAATGATTATCTCACGTGCATCTTTATAGACGGATACGGCGTATCACCAAAATGGTTATGCCGTATCAATCTTCAGTTGACCTCGTTGACTTCTTGGCATCTTATGTATATGGCGTATTGTCTCGAATACGTTGTAACCGTTCTCCGACGCATATACTTTGTTTGATCTTCAATCCATACCACTTTCCGAGTCTTTCATCATTTGCTCCGTTGTCCACCTATGATACAAATATATAACCATTGGAGTAATATACAAATCAGAGAAAAAGTAGATACATATTGGCATTTCACATGATGATGAAAGCATGCCCGGTCTACCCATTTTGTATACCTTTTACTATTTGTTTTACAAATAAAATTGCTTTTGGTCATGCGCATCCAAGCGTGATATATTTCATGTCTCCCTATTTATAAAAAAATGATTATTTTAGTATAAGACATATAAAATGTATTGAAGTTGTTCTAAAAAAATTGCTAAATACAAACTCAATTGGGCGTTATCTTCATCCTTTTGTCATTGTTTGTCTTTATATATGATCAACGAAACCATACAATCAAATTTAACGTATCACATTTTTTTGCTATTCGTGTGTTACATCTCATATCGGTTAGAGGTGTGACTGTCTACATTCCACTTCGGCTGTGTTTGTTTTTCTAAAAAAAATCTGACCGCCTCTTACCACCTACCAGTCAGACGCGGTCAGAGGCCAATGCTGTTTGTTTTTTTCTCCTATTCAGACGCGGTCAGTGGTTATCCGTCTGACTAGGTCAGATGTGTTGGTAGTCTCTTACTGCCTCTGAACCATCTTTAAAGATATATATAAACTCATGGATCTTTGATAAAAACATATCACACCTGCCTTGGTTTGAATGATAACCCATATAGAGTGTTGTTCTTCTGAGATTCGAAAGAGATATAACACCAAAAATTTCGTGGGTTTGAATTACAACCCATACAGTGTTGTTCGTTGGTGAAAGAGATATAACACCAAAGATCTTTGTAGGTGAAAAAAACTAAAGAGAATAAGCATGTGACTTTAATGTTGTGGTGGCTGAGAAGATGAATAGCTTTTAAGGCGTGTATGAGACAAATTAGGGTTATAACATCTTTTGGTTTTAAGTTAATAAGGCCCACTAGGTAGAAATATGTTTGGGATCGAATTTTGTTAGATTAGTTTTTATTTGGGCCCAAGTTATGCCAATGAAATCCAAATCATCTAAATAGATAATGAATTGCGACTGTTTAGTTGAATATAAATCTCATGTAGTGTTGTAAAAAAAATATAAAAAAAAGGATTAATCAACAATTATAACAAAAAAAACATACAACATTGTAGTCATTCAGATAGACTTTATAACCACCTCATTACCCAGTAAATAGAGGGGTTGTTTGAATCGCGGTTTCGGTTACAGGTTGTTAGTTAGATTCGTTAATTTTTTTTTTTGGTCAACCCGAAACCAAACCGAACCGAACCGAAAAACTCGAAAAATTCTTTTTTTTTGGGTCAACCTGAAAACCAACCGAACTGAAAACCGAAAATTAAAAAAATATATTACATAATATTTAGCCAAAAGCTATTGTTATTTCAAGCATAAAAAGTGTTTTTTAATATTATGATAAAATTTTAGTGGTAATTTTTTATATAACATGAATAATATTAAAAAAGTAAATATATTTTTTTTTTTTTTTTTTATATAACTTGGTTTTTTTTTCCTTCGGGTTCTGAACCGCCAAAAAACCACATATCCAACCCGTAAAAACCGAATTTTGTATTTCTGTTCTTTCTTTTTTTGCAATTCGTCGGTTCTATTTCGGATTTCCGGTTGCTTTCTGGTTTTCGGTTCGTTCGTTCCGGTTTTATATTTTTTCGGTTATTTCGGTTTTAATGCTCACATCATAGTAAGGATGTGGTAGTAAATTCAGACCGAAAAATATCTTTAATGAAATAAACACACACAAAAACATACCCTTCCTCGTACCTCGCTTTTGATGATAGATGGTTTATTGTTGTTGTTGTTTGGTGTGGTTGCATGAATGCCTTAATGCCTAACGAAAAACATGTAAACTTTTTATTTGTTTTTATACAGTAATATAAAGTTTTAGCACTAAAAATCATACAAGATGTGTATATATACAGATGATGGCCCAATTATTTGTTACGGGCTACCAGACGAGCTTTTATTAATTATCCAGTTATCCTCAATCCTAATAGTGGATTTGTTATGCGACAAAATCACAACAATACACTACATAAGAAAGACCTAGAAACCATAACACGTACGGAAGAATTATGATCATTGGTATGTATTATGCCTATAGGTCGTAATTAATAGCTCAAACAATCATATAATAGCAACAAGCATGATACCCCGCGCGTGCTGCTGCGGGTCCCGTTACTTTTTTCTTTTTTTTTTCTCGCTTAAGTGAGCATTATTATTTTTTTATTTTTTTTTATTTGTTTCTGTTTTATTTTTTTCTATCTTTTTTTTTCCCGCCTCATGTTTAATAGTTTTCTTTTTTTTATATGGGGCTTATGTTTGTGTGGGCCCTCATATTAAAGGTTTCTTTTTTTTAGGCTATACAGGTTTTTTTTTCGAAATATAATTTTATGGAACAGTTAAAGCTGTTTTAATTGTATGCTGTCTTGGTGATGGTTATAGTTTTTTTCGGGATCGGACGGGACGAGAGTGTTAGCAGAGTACGTAGTCTGGGAATGCGCATTTCTTTAGCTATCACACTAGAGACTGTATTTATATCGTTCACTATAGGTATATCTGTTATGATTTGGCTGTGAACTTTTCTTCATTATCTTTTGATGTGATATCAGTGGGCAGCATCACTAATGGCGCTTGAGTTTTATGTTATTATCATAATATAGAGTATGTGTTTACACGGCTCTCTTCTGAGTATGGATGAGACCGTTATGTACACTGATTCTTCCGCGCGGTATTCTTTTAATCTTATTAATCAACATTTATTGTCAATTTTTCTTCCTATCTCTATTTTGGTCACCGACGTTTTTTTTTACATTGACCTACACAACTCCAATAAAAAACACCACAATGGGTTTGGCCACACCAAATTGGGCAAAGCACCGACCAACACCCCAAAGGGCCGAGCACTGTAGCGTGTAACAAAACTAACCGTCGTTTTAATTCTACGAACTGAAGCATTAATTTAATATTTTCTCTTATTTTGAGCGGTTTTAATTTTTTTTTCGGCCTCAATGTTTAATAGTCTTTTTTTTTTTCCTTAATATATGGGCCTTATGTGTGGGGCTTTTTTTTAAAAAAAGTTTCCTTTTCTTTTTGGTATACGTGGGGTTATTTTAATATAAATTTTATGGTTAAAAGGTGAGGGTACGTTTTGTTAATTTTCTTTTTAATATATATACATTAAACTTCAACATTTTTTATAAAATCGCGCGTACGTCAGAAGCATTGCAATATTGGGCTCGTTTTGTTCGCAATTCGAAAATCTTTCCGCAGGTATTTTTTTATTCGAACGAATCGGTACAAATGTGTTATATATTTGATAAATAAAGTTTATTATATAAAAAGTCGTAAATAGTTAAAAGTTGAAGGTCCGTTGTGTAAGTTATTTATTATTATTTTTTTGGGCCGGAACCTTTTTTTTAATTTTGGACGGGCTTTTGGGCTTTTAGTAGGCCAATTGTTATTCCAGGTGACAATACGACGTCGTATTTCACCAAATATAGTATATATAGTAATAACAAGCATGATTACCCGCACGTTGCTGCGGGTCGTTAATTTTTTTCGCGTAGTTGCGAGACATTATTATTTTTTATTTTTTTTATTTTGTGTGGTTTTATTTTTTCGGCCTCATGTTTAATAGTTTGTTTTTTTCTTATATGGGCTTATGTGTGGAGCTCATATTTAAAGGTTTCTTTTTTTGGCTATACAGGTTTCTTTTTAATATAATTTTATAGGAATATGACGTTTTTTTATTGTATTATGTGTGGGTTTATTTTTTCGGTCTCATGTTTAATAGTGCGGGTTAATTTTTGCGTTAAAATTTTATTTTTATTCTTTTCTATTTTTTATTTGTGCGGGTTTATTTTTTCGGTCTCATGTTTAATAGTTTGTTTTTTTATATATGGGCTTATGTGTTGGGCCTCATGTCGCGGGTATTTTTTTTATCTTAATAAGTCAATATTTTTGTAATTTTTTTTTATTTTGTGCCGAGCGGTTTTTTTTACATTGCGTACAAAAAAAAGCCAAATGGGTTGGCCCAAATTGGGAGCCCAAAGGGCCGAGCACTGTAGCGTGTGGAACAAAACTACGTCGTTTTATTCTACGCGAGGCATTATTATTTTAATTTTTTTTATTTTGTGCGGTTTTATTTTTTCGGCCTCATGTTTAATAGTTTGTTTTTTTCTTGTGTTGGGCTTATGTTTAAAGGTTTCTTTTTTTGGCTATACGGGGTTTTTTTTTAATATAATTTTATGGGAACATAGGCTTTAAATGAGAATCGCGCGTTACTGCAAGGCGTTTTTTTATTGTATTTTGTGCGGGTTTATTTTTTCGGTCTCATGTTTAATAGTGCGGGTTAATTTTTGCGTTAAAATTTTATTTTTATTCTTTTCTATTTTTTATTTGTGCGGGTTTATTTTTTCGGTCTCATGTTTAATAGTTTGTTTTTTTTATATGGGCTTATGTGTTGGGCCTCATGTCGCGAGTATTTTTTTATCTGAATAAGTCAATATTTTTGTAGTTTTTTTTTTCTATTTTATGCCGAGCGGTTTTTTTTACATTGCCTACAAAAAAAAAATTGCCAAATGGGCCGGCCCAAATTGGGAGCCCAATGGGCCGGGTTCTGTAGCGGAGCTGCCAAAACGGCAGCGTTTTAACCCTCCTATAGTATATGTATATAATGTCAAAGTTCGCAATGAAGACTTTGTCTTCTTTTTTTCGTTTTTTCTTTCTTTATGGTTGGCAATTATTATTAGTAAGACTAAAGGATATACAAAGTCTTCATCTGTAATACAAAATTATCAATAAAAAAACAAATCTCTTGTAGCCCATTATTGCACCATTCAAGCTAAACAATATACTACCACATCTCTTAATTTTGTTATAACTGACCATTTTGCCATTCTATATATAAATTGTATAACGAAAAATCTGAATGTTAATTTTTAAGAACTGAAGTTTTTTTTGGGTGACCATGGTTACCGACCTTTTGCCAACTAATCCACGAGGTTTGAACCAAATTCTATTAAAGGTTAAATAAATGTTGCAACTAGGGGTGTTAATAATAGCGTCGGGTGGACCTGACCCGAAACCGATAAGGGTATATTGGGTCAGGTTGAATTGGATTTAAAAATCTTATCGAGTTGTATGACCCGAACCCGATAACCCAAAATATTTATCGGGTCGGGTTCGGGTTGACCTATTTTTATTATCGGGTTATCAGGTCAATCCGATAAGACTCGAAATTCACTTTCCAAAAATTGTGCCCTAAAAGTTTATAATTACACTAGTTTTCACAATCAAACATAATAATAGTCCGTCAGTTGAATTGTATGTTGTTAAAAAAATAATGATCACAGAAATCTAAGAGTCGTGTAAACACTTTCATATTGAAGTATTTCGATGGTTCTATCGAAATCTTAAATCGGATAAAACTCAGATTAGAATCGAGAATATGTTTTTTTTGATGTTATGAAACCGAACCAGAGATGAATGAGGAATATATGACCAACTAAATTGAATATTCGGTTGTAACTGCCATAGCAGTTATTTAACCACCGAATCAGATAAATCAACGGGCAAAATTATGTCCATAATTCCGAGAATTTTATTTTCAAGTGCATTTTTAACATAACACTTTATACTCTGCCCCTTGGACCCTGCTATTAGGGGCGCTGCCCCCGGACCCCCGAATGATAATCATAATAACGTCATACAAGTGTGCACTCCGCACAAACCCCGACTTGTTGAACATTTATCACGATTACACATTGATCAACTAAGTCAATCCATTACACTTAAATCATATTGGTGATGCAAAATCACCAACATTGTATGCAACTTATTTTTGCCTACCGTGTCTCTTTTTATTTTTTGTATACAGGAATTTGTTTTTGAGCTTGCATAGCTATATTTTTTAGTTCATGAATTTATATCATTAGTTTCAAATACTGATGAAACTAACATAAGTGTCCAACTCGAAAACACAAGAACAAGGAACTAAACCAACTCCTCCGTATTAGTTAGATAATATATATGAGACGTGCATCAAAAGTCACACGCTGCCATGTTTAATTGTTTTTTGTTTGTATAAATTAATTGTATTGTTAAAAGCCGTATAATCCTAACTAATTAATTCATGATATATTTTTGGGGCGTAACTTATTTTGTGATTAAAAAAAACTAAAGAACCCGATTAACCTCAAAAACCGGGCCCGATAAAACCTGACCTGACATCAACTCGAACCCGATAACTCGATCAATTATCGTGTGTGGTTGTGGGTCACTTTTTCATAATAAAAAACCCGATTCAGCTCGACCCGATAAACCCGATAACCTGACAACCCGACCCGATAACACCCCTGGTTGCAACTTGCAACTCATCTAAAATTGGAGGAATAGAAGTGTATGTTTTGAAAGTTTCGACTTGAGGTCAACCCACTGGCATTAATACTAAATGTATAAATATCATTATTTTTTTATTTTAACAATTAAAATATCTTTGTTGATTGCCCATTTATATATCCTGTGCTTGCGTCTTAACCAATCAAAAACTTGCAAATCCTCTCCTCTCTATACACTTTTCATTTGTTTATTATCTTATCCTGCCTAAGCATTTTAATCAATAAAAAATTGCAAGTCCTCTCCTCTCTTTATACTTTTCGTTTGTTTATTATCTTATCATGGGCTGATTGTTATCTTATTTTCTATACTAGGAAATTAAAGCATATTATGTTGTAAAATTTGCTTAATCCCATAAACTTAAAAATAGTTTACAGTCATATTGAATTATTGTTATGGAGAGGCTTATCTTGAATTAATTTATGTTATTTAGCACTGTGATGCAGGTTCGGATCCAGAAAGTTTTGCTCGAAAAAACATACTTTGATAATTTTTAAAACTACACTACAAATTGGTTCTTAAGAAAAATAATATAAAAATAGCCATGTATTTTAAAAATTTTACACTATAATATTTTTCGGTAGACGTAGGGGGCACGTGCTCACCATACCCCCTCGTGTCTCCCCGGATGGTGTGATGTATTCTTGATATGTTTTGGAGTAAGAATTATATATCGATGAAACTTTCGGTAATCAATAATCATCCATTTGAATTGATTGAGTTGCTCAGATTCATTTAGTTATTCTTTCCGCATATTTTGACTCTTTATGGAACTCTTTTGTTTTTTTTATTAGCATGTTTCCTTATAGTTGTTTAGGAATGTTTGTTTGAGTGGGCTGGAACCAAAGCCCAGTCTTAGTTGGTGTAGACTAGGGATCCAACCCCCTCACCCTATAAAAGGAGGTGAGGGGGTGATGCTCAAAACACACACGCATTCTTCTATTCTTTCCTTTGTAACCGAGTTCGAGGTTTTGTGGTAATACAATATAATCGTTCAGTTCAACTTGTAGTGTTTCGTTCTTCTCGTTTATTTATTCTTCAAAGGGTGTCGTTTGAAGGTGCTACTTGTGCTCGATACATACCGCGATCTAGCGTTCCGCGATCGAGCTTCGGTTTGTTGTCGTAATCGTCCAACAAGTGGTATCAGAGCTACAGGTTATTGTGGTCTTGAAGTTCGAGGGCTGGTTCGTGGGTTCGAGTAAGGAAACTAGGTTTTTAGTTTTCTCTAAGTTGCAAGTTAGAGACTTAGAAGACGAGTAGTTAACCACAAGGAGGACTTGTTGCGTTTTCTTGTGGAACAAATTTTTAATATTATCGATTAAACTGGTTTATAATTTATCGATTAGTTATTTGTTCGTGATCGAGGTTTAGGGTTTCTAATTAAATCGATTTGCAAGAAGGTATTTTTTGGCAACAAGGGTTAAAGAATATGTCGTCGATAGCGAAGTTTGACGTCGAAAAATTCGACGGGTCTAATGACTTCGGGTTGTGGCGTGTGAAGATGAGATGTCTATTAATTCAACATGGTTGGGAGGCTACGTTAGATCTATTCCCAGAAACCATGGCGGACGCTGAAAAGACTGCGGCGTTGAAGATGGATGTCTACAAGAAACACACAGTGCCTTACTCTTGTGCTTGGATAACAAGATGTTGAGGGAAGTCAACAAAGAAAATTTTGCGGCGGGTGTTTGGATAAAGTTGGAAACTTTGTATATGACAAAGTCTTTAGCCAATAAATTGTACTTGAAGAAGAAGTTGTTCACTTTCTACATGAATTCAGGTAAGAAATTATCTGAACATATAGATGAGTTTAATAAGTTGGTCGGTGACTTGGCGAACATAAACGTTGAGATTGATGACGAAGATCATATACTCATGTTACTTACGTCATTACCATCTTCATATGATAACTTTGTAGAGACATTGCTTTATGGAAGAGAGTCGCTCACTTTGGAAGATGTCTTGTCTAGCCTTAATTCACGGGAGTTGAAAAAGAGGACATATGCAAAGGATGATGGTGATGGGTTATATGTAAGGGGAACGTCGAGTCATCGGGGTAATCAAGGACGTGGTAGATCACGATTGAAGTCGAAAGGTAAAGAAACTTATAAACTGAAGTGTTACATATGCTATTCTGAGGATCACCTAAAGAAAAACTGTCCAAAAAGGAACAAGAAGAAATCAACTAGCTTTGTCAAGAAGAATGCGGGACAGGGTTTTGATATGCATTCTGAGGGTTATGACAATGGTGACTTGTTGATGGCGGTGAGTGAGGAGAGGTTCTTAGAGTGGATCATGGACTATGGTGGCTTCTTTCACATGACGCCTAAGAGGGACTTCTTGTTTGACTTTAAGGAGTTCAATGGTGGTACGGTTTTGCTCGATAATAATAGAGCATGTGCCATCATGGGGATAAGGAAGGTGAGAGTACAAATGAAAGATGATTCAAGTTTTGTGCTTCAGAATGTGCGTTACATTCCTGAGTTGAAGAGAAATTTGATATCTTTGGGCACTCTGGATCGAGAGAGCTATACCGTGAAGTTGCAGAATGGAAGAGTAAAGGTGATCAAGGGTTCTTTGATGGTTTTGTCAGGAACTATGAAGGAAAAATGTGTGTACTCCTTGGATGGTTGGGCTAAATCGGGTGAAGCTAGTGTTGGTATACAAGAAAAGGAAAGTCTTGCGCAGGTGTGGCACAAATGCCTGGGTCACATTACTGAAGCAGGCTTGCATGAACTGGAAAAAAAAGAGGTGATTGGGAATAAAGGTCTAGGTAAGCTCGAATTCTGTGAAAATTGTGTTCTTGGAAAATCGACCAGGGTGAGCTTTGGTCGAGGTTAGCACATGACAAAGGGAGTTATAGACTA
>BQNB010089533.1:0-27384 GCA_026074375.1 Tanacetum coccineum
AGCCATCGAAATCATAATGCTTATAGATCACCCATAATAATAAAGGACCATACATTCATAATAGATAACATTCATACATGCATAACAATATAACTTCATACATAAAGTAAACTTATGCATGATAATATAAATTTCTTACAATACTTAGATATACTAAAATTATACACTACTACCCTAAGGTTTTAATACTTCATAAATCCTAGATGATATTTGAGTCATAGATAATGGCTTTGAGCAAAAGGATAGGTAAAACATTATTTAGAATCATTGAAGATGTTTTAAGAATGAGGTGGAGAAGGTAGGCAATGGCGAAGGTAAGAAGATACTCAAGGTGAGCAAACATTAAGTTCATCTCACCCCTAAGAGAGAAAATAAGATTTTAGTTGTGAAAATAACAAAGACAATTTACCCTATGATAGTCAAACGTGTTGAAGTAAATGGGATGACCCATGAGAGGTGGTTGAGGTGGTGAATGGGTATCAAGGATGTGACCAAGAGGAGTAATTGGGGACAAGAATAGAGTGATATCTAAAGAGGGATGACTTTAGAGTGGAACTGGGTTTGAAGGTCTTGGAGGAACATCCATGATATCATCAATAAAGGGATTGGATGGTTGAGGAGAGGGTGTGTCATTAGAGGAAAGAGGTGAAGATTGAGGTTTTGACTCAAATGAGAAAGAGGTAGTGCCAAAGGTAGATGATGTATCTTTGGTTGATGAAGTTTTTGATGGCGCATTTGGTGGAGATGGAGAGGAGGATTTTGTTATGGGAGAAGGTGTGGTAGTGTCATCTTTTTCACTAGATAGATCCACAAAGAGTTGTCTTTGTGGAATAATGGTTAGTTTGATTTTCTTAGAGGGGTTAGAAGAAGAGGCTTGTGTGGATGCCATGGAAGTAGAAGAGAAATGAAAAAGATGATCGTGAAGATGATGAAGATAGTGAAGGTGATGACTATTTATTTTGGAGGTAGTGTATTAAATAAGTAAGGCATGGGAAGGTAAATATTTAATTCCAAAAGGGGTTTAACAAAATGCAGGAATGTAGCTGAGCTAAAAAGTGGATAGTCAACTGCATAGAAAATCAGGAGAGACACAGTAAAAAATCTCGTGATGCCTGATGGCGGTCCCATAAATATGCTGGTGGTCCCGGATATATATGGGGGCCGCCCAATATTTATAGGGGCCGTTCTGAGGAAAAACAAAGATTTTTCCCAAGTTTCCAGACCTTCAATCCTGTACAGAATCATGCTATCCTAGAAATTCTTTTGTAGTCAAATCTATTACTTTAAGAATCATCTAATATTTCTAAGCTTTTCAAAAAGGCTAGCTATACTATTTGGGAAGCAATTATAGGCATATGACTATGAAACAAATAAGCATGCATAATATCATAAAGTTAACAAATAGCATAGAGTGGCAAAAGCATGCAAATAAGTTTAGGATGATAAAATAAAACGATCATCCAAAGCAAACTATGTTGCCTAAACTAATTTCTAAAAATCCTACCAAATAATATAAGTTAAAGTACCAAAGCATAAATAGTAAAGACAAATACCAACAATCATAATTAAGTAGCAATAATAATTAAATTATCTTATAGCAATTATCCGAATTGCTCACTTCTTCTTCTTCCCCCTCAATAAATTCTTAAGACTTTTCCTGATTGACCTTATTCCACCACGTTGCTCATCTCGTAATTGAACTTGACGGTTTATTATTTCGGTTTGACGAGTATAGAAAGGTTGCATGTTTGGGTCAATATTGGGTGGGTTTGAAATACTCGAGGAACCTCATTTGTCAATGAGTTGACAAAACGAGTAGGGGAAGGAGTGCTTGCACGCGAGGTTCCTTCGTCATTTCCATCATTATCATCATCGTTGGGATGAGAGGAGGATGGTTGACCGAAGGCAGATGAGGAAGAAGTGGAGGTACGACCTCTTCTCGTGCCATAATCCTTTCGAGTCTTTTGCTCTTATTGAGCGGCAAAAGGATACATGACACAATCGTACAAGACATAAAGATGGTTTGACAACTCAGGATTTTCGAACATGACATTGTCAAACATGCGAGTTAACAACATATAAATAAAATTCAAGATTAAAATTTCACTCCCCAGCAACGACACTAAAAACTTGATGTGTCGTCGTGTAGGTGTTATTTATGTTTTCAAGTTTTAAATTTATATTTTGCCGACTTTACCTAAAATAACACTTTAACGGGCAGTGTACCCGATCAGATGGAGTTTCAAGGTAAGCAGGGTGTCGATCACTAAAAGAGAGAACTAATATTTTTTATCAATATTTTAGTTATCTAAACTAAGTTAATTTAAACTATGTTAATTCTATTCTATGTTAAACCTATGTTAATCTTAATTCTAACGGATAAAGGGGTTTTTTCAGTTTGAGAGACTGGCACAGATTTTGTGGTAACTTAGATCAATTTAAGACACAATAACACATGCAAGCAGACAGACAAAAGATAGAAGAGCGGTCTAGCCAAATATAAGAAAAATATATTAACCATGACTAATCCAATTAAAATGTTGGTTTGCTTATTTAGTGCAATGAGTGTTTATCTCGAGGCGGCATATCATTCCAAAATTTAGGTGGTACTTCTTCCCAAAACCTAGACACGTAGAATTCTGTCACAATTAAACGCATCCGCATAAAGCATCCTATTTGCTAATTATAATGTATCTTAGGAGATTAATAATGGTGTTCTTATTAAAACCCTAGCTCATAAAGACTTTACCCACTTACTGCTTAATGGCAATTTATATACTAGTAGTCCATTGTCCAACTCTTTACAAATTGACTAAGAACGTACTCGTTGATCCCAGGTTCACCAGCTGGTCCAGCTAAGCTCACTAATCTAAAGACAAAGATAGGGCATTATTTGTGATCCTATTGATCTAGATATATAAATTACTATATGGAGAGCCATCCTGGCATCTAGCTAACTTGGTCGGTATCACTAGATCCAGTTAAATGATAGGTCGCATACAAAAGCACGTAAACAAGTGTAAATTGGTAAACATAAACAAGCAATCAACGATAAATTAAGCAGTCGATATAAACAAACCAAACATTCAAATCTTCATAACCATGGCTAATACCCAAGGGTATTAGCCCTTAATCATCATAATCAATACAAGAGTAATAATTCAACCAAGGTAAACTAACCGAGTTAAACGAATGATACCAAAAATCAAACAATTAATAGAGTATAAGAGATTACAAGGTGTTTCCTATGGAATTAATAGCTTTGCTTGACCCTTTCTGCTCTTCCTGTCTTCTGAAAATCGACTTTTGTGGTTAAGGTATCGAAAATATGATCAAGCACACTGAAAACCCGTTTTTAGGTTTTCTATTTATATTGTTTTTAATTTGGCCGATATGGCGTATCGAGAGAGTTGGATACGGTGTATCAGGGGGTTTCTTGGAGTAGGGACCACGTTCGATATCTTCTATAATATTTTATTACTTTATATTAAATACGACGTATGGATGTCTCTTGGATACGGCGTATTAGATTTTATATCTTCGTGGTTTCTTGTGAAGTGCAGGCACAAATACGCCGTATCTTCTTTGATGAATATGGTGTATGTGATGTCAGAGTCAGTTTGTTCATATTTCTTCGTTTAAGCTCTAGAATGCATGCCTTTTAGCTAATCTTCACCAAGTACTCTATAATTACTGCAATTCTTAAATATAAACGATTAAGTAACAATTCTTGCAATAATTATACAAAATGGGTAATTTACATGGGATAAATGATGCTATAAAAGTGACGTTATTTGATGTCATCAAATATCCCCCCACTTGAATCCTACTTGTCCTCAAGTAGCCTTTAGAAGTTTATAAAAATGTATCCCTAAGGATTTTTTCCGTTAAGCATTTATTTGATTAATTACAAGTACACAACCAAACACCTCACGAAATAGGAAGATAAAAACACTCAAATCACTCAACTAATCTATGTGGTAACATGTAACTAATTCGCTCAATTGCTCGGTCGTGACGAGTATTCTATCATAGGCTTGGCAAGGATACACATCTCCACCACTAAAGCTAAGGAGTAACACGTTTATAGAGGTAAATTGAGTTTTTATTTTATAAGGCTTATAAGGGTTTGATCACTTTATATAGTCTCTACCGATACCAATATTCAAGAATAGGTGACAAAGACCATACATATACACCCATAACGATGGGATAGACACATATGACTGCATTCAAACCTTAACTCGAATAAGATAAAGAGTAGGACTAGTACTGATATAGGGTATGGATCTTATAATATTCACCAAAAAGTAATAAAACAACAAGGCGGACAAAACCACACATACATGGCCGTAACTACGAAATAGACACATGTGATTGCTCGCATCCTCATTCGAATAAAACCTAAGGGTTAGTGATTAGGTAAGGGAAATAATTGTTGTTAAATAAAAATTTACAAAACAAATAGATTAAGTCTAAACAAATAAGGCACAAGTTGCTAGATACATTTTCCGTCCGTTACCATGATACAAACACAACTATATACACAAACGTCTTGATCATAGATCAAAAACAACAACCTAAGTCAGCGTTCCCGTAACGGTCAACTCCCATCCTATAATATACATACTTTTACAAAGATAAGTAGCGATATTTACCACTTTATACAAACTTTACATCGTTGATTTATAACCACGTATCAACGAATAATCGATCAATAATATCATCGGTTTAAGCTTTAACGAACCGACTATCTTCAGATTTTCCTCCTCTTTTTTATTGCAATTTTCTAATTTTTTAGATTTTTTATAAACAATACAATACTACGAATCTCAATGTAATTTCACCATCTTCACGATCATAATAACTCCGGATAATTTCTTCAATAATTCTTTATTCTTCGGACGTACCAATAATTGTGATGGTAGTAAAAATACATGAGTTTTGACTACTTTTTACATTCCCATTGCAATGTGCAATTTTTTCTTCCCAACCGTACTAGAGATAGAAAATGACACAAGACACAAGAAATACATACTTTACACTTTAAGCAACTAGCAACTGATAAATGGACTTAATCTAATAGGATAGGCTAAGGTGTAACGAAACAAATAGTTGGTGTTTATCATAAAGGATTGGCTCTACTGGTTTTTCTAGGGGTATCTTACTCTTAAAATGAGAGTAAACAAAGGGTTTATACCGGGTTAACTAACCAGTGTAGTTAGTAAATAAAACAACATATGTAGGCTTTTGGGTGCAATCCAAGAAATTTACCAATTTAAACAAGTTACTCCATCTAAATCCATAGTACTCATTATTGTGGTCTCGAATAGATATACCAAGCCAAGTTCTAAAGTCTACAACATCACCGACACATTCATATTTTTGTCGAATTTGGGTAAATATTTAGAAATGGATAAGGCTAAATCCTCACAATATCTAATAAGGGTTATGTGTGTAGGTTATGTAACTAGCAATTTCACAAAAGTATGCTTGAAAAAATTTTAAATTTGAGCAAAATTTAAGCATTTTTAATGTGAAAAATAGGACAAGTAACGTTCTAATTCCCATCCCCCCACTTAAATTATACAACGTCCTCGTTGTATAGATAAAACATTAAAAACGGGAAATAAAAGAAGTAGAACGAGAAACTCCCCTGATGTTTTGCTTGGTAGATTCTCCAATGTTGATTTTATGAGCAAGAATTCCAATGTTTATTGATACTTCACCAACTTTTGTCGATTTCTTTCCAGCGAGGTCCTGTGCAAAATAAAGGAAAAACATGCAAAATCATATCTCGGGTATCCTACGATTAATAAAATAAAAACAACTGTACAGGCAGTCAATACGCCGTATTTCAAAACCTGGATACGCCGTATAGAAAGACCTGCAAAAAGTATCTATACGGGCCAGTCTGCCAAATACGTTGTATTATATAATGAATACGCCGTATAGACAAAGCTGACAATAAAGTTTTAAATGCAGAAAAATAAAGGACTGACAACGTCCATACATTCAATACGCCGTATGGTATGGAGCGGATATGTCGTATTGATGTTTGGGAAGACAAACTCGATAAAAATAAATAAAAACTGTCCGGGTTGTCTCCCGGGAAGCACTTTTCTTTTCAGCTAAGTCTTTAAGTTATACTTTTTTTTCTTCAGCTTTCTTTACTCCATGGTGCGTGTCACGGTCCACCCCTTGTCCTTTTTCCAAAAAATATCTTGGTAGATGTGAGACACACTATCTTCGCTCCTTTCCCAAGCATTGTATTCGCATGATTTTATAGCAATGTATTATTCGTTAGGTCCCAACGAATACTTTGTAGCTTCAAACTTCTCGGCTTTGCACACCCTTTTATTAGGGTGCTCATCATTCTTATTGTCAGATTCGGGCGCTTTGTTTGGATTAATTTATAATTTACTATTGTTGCCCTTACGTTTCTTTTGGCTCCGTTCATCCTCTTTTCCAATGCCACTTTTTTCATGAGCATCCAAATAAGGCTTGAAGAGTGATTCAACATTAGTGTAAGTGTTGGGAGGGTTTCCATAGTCAGATTCCTCTCATTCATCATCGCTTGATACGATACCATCCATTGGTTCTTTATTCCAACTCCCATTCATCCAAGAAGTCAATAATGCTTTTTTAGTCCTTTCATCCACTCTCCTATGGTTTTTAAATATTGAATTCACTCGGGATATGAATTCAAGTAGATCAACCCCCCTGTTATCACCTTCATCCAACATTTCATCTTCGCCATCGCGGTATAGGGGATAGAATTTACAGAAAAATTTCTCAACTAGTTCTTTCCAAGTGATGATTTTACCATCCCCCTCATCTATCCACCATCGTCTTGCATCATCAGCCAGTGAGAGAGGAAAAGCCTTCATGCGTAGTCAATAGGTGTCCACATTAGGAATTTTAATTAAATCAAGTATTTCAAGAACTTTAGCAATGTGGTCGACCACGTCTTCATCGAACATTCCATAGTATGCATTACTTCGTAATTTCATCAAAAATTCCTCGCTGAGCTCAATATTCATATCATTGTCGGTGTTTGGTTTAGTTAGACTTGATTCAGCTTGAGTTTTTTCCATGCATTCCTTTAAAATTAGTTCAGTTATAACTTTCGTCGTATCTTTAAAATTCTGCGATTAGCACGACCTGTAACAAAGGTAAAAATATCAGCAGGATTTGCTCAGAAGAGAGATGGAAAATCAAGCACGAGAATTAAATACTAAGAATATGCTTCTGCTGCTGTATCAGACGAACGATACGCCGTATTCAATTGATCTGAATACGCCGTATCAGTCTACTGAATGGATACGCTGTATTGGATAAGAAAGTTAGATACGCCGTATCCAATTAGAGTGAATAAGCCGTATCAAGTTATCGACCAGAACAATGTATTGAAAACAATTAAAAGACACAAAACAGACACACAAATAAAACAAGCAAACAAATAAAAATAAATATACAGAATTTTACAGAATTTCATACTAATCTAAATTACACTAATTACTCTAAATTACACTAATCCTATGGGTTAAGTTAATCTAATGTAAAAAACCAAAATATTAAATAAAAATCAAGATTAAAATTTCACTCCCTGGCAAAGGCGCCAAAAACATAATGTGTCGTCGTGTAGGTGTTATTTATGTTTTTAAGTTTTAAATTTATATTTTGCTGACTTTACCTAAAACAACACTTTAACGAGCAGTCTACCCGATCAGATGGAGTTTCGTGGTAAGTAGAGTGTCGATCACTAATGGCGAGAACTAATATTTTATTTTATCAATATTTTGGTTATCTAAACTAAGTTAATTTAAACTATGTTAATTCTATCTTATGTTAAACCTATGCTAAACCTATGTTAATTCTAATTCTAACAGATAAGGAGGGTTTTTCAGTCTGAGAGACTGGCACGGGTTTTGTGGTAACTTAGATCAATTTAAGACCCAATAACACATGCAAGCAAACAGACAAAAGATAGAAGAGCGGTCTAGCCAAATATAAGAAAACTATATTAACCATGACTAATCCAATTAAAATGTTGGTTTGCTTATTTAGTGCAATGAGTACTTATCTCAAGGCGACATATCATTCCAAGATTTAGGCGGTACTTCTTCCTAAAACCAAGACACGTAGAATTCTGTCACAATTTTGCATAAAGCATCCTATTTGCTGATTATAATCTATCTTAGGAGATTAATAATGATATTTTTATTAAAACCTTAGCTCATAGAGACTGTATCCACTTACTGTTTAATGACAATTTATATACTAGTACTCCACTGTCCAAATCTTTACCAATTGACTAAGAATGTACTCATTGATCCCAGGTTCACCTGCTGGTCCAGCTAAGCTTGCTAATCTAAAGCCATAGATAGGGCATTATTTGTGATCCTATTGATCTAGATATATAAATCACTATATGGAGAGCCATCCCGACATCTAGCTAACTTGGTCAGTATCACTAGATCCAATTGAATGATAGGTCGCATACAAAAGCACGTAAACAAGTATAAATTGATAAACATAAACAAGCAATCAACGATAAATTAAGCAGTCGATATAAACAAACCAAACATTCAAATCTTCATAACCATGGTATTAGCCCTTAATCATCATAATCAATACAGGAGTAATAATTCAACCAAGGTAAACTAACCGAGTTAAACGAATGATACCAAAAATCAAACGATTACTAGAGTATAGGAGGTTACAAGGTGATTCCTATGGAATTAATAGCTTTTCTTGACCTCTTCTTCTCTTATTGTCTTATGAAAATCAACTTTTGTGGTTAAGGTATCGAAAATATGATCAAGCACACTGAAAACCTGTTTTTAGATTTTCTATTTATAGTGTCTGGAATTTGGTTGATACGGCGTATCGAGAGAGTTGAATACGGCGTATCGGGGATTTCTTGGAGTAGGGACCACATTCGATATCTTCCAGAATATTTTATTCTTTATATTGAATACGGCGTATGGATGTCTCTTGGATACGGTGTATTGGATTTTGTATCTTCGTGGTTTCTTGTGAAGTGCAGGCACATATACGCTGTATCTTCTTTGATGGATACGGAGTATATGATGTCAGAGTCGGTTTCTTCATATTTCTTCGTTTAAGCTCCAAAATGCGTGCCTTTTAGCTAATCTTCACCAAGTACTCCATATTTACTGCAATTCTCAAATATAAACGATTAAGCAACAATTCTTGCAATAATTATACAAAATGGGTAATTTACATGGGATAAATGATGCTATAAAAGTGACGTTATTTGATGTCATCAAATATCCCCCCCACTTGAATCCTACTTGTCCTCAAGTAGCCTTTAGAAGTTTATAAAAATGTATCCCTAAGGATTTTTTTCGTTAAGCATTTATTTGATTAATTACAAGTCTCCAAATTACTCAAGACAATAAGACATTTCCCGAATTTTTGAAATTATGTCGACCCATGTCTTCATAACATCGGTGATTTCACGAGTCAAGATTTTATTGTCCTCAACAAAAATCTCTTGCTCATGACGGGTGCGAGTGACAACACCTCGTCGTTCGATTTGAACAAGGAGTTTGATGTCATCGGGAGAAGGAGGATTAGTTTGATAAGGACCACCCATTGGAACACTATATGGCAAGTCTTCAAGTGACCACTTGTCAGAAAAAGAGCAATCAACTTTGTAAGGGATACCAAGGATTTGACCGAATTATTCAAGAGAAAAAGAAAAGAGTTGATTTTGAATGACAAAATCGACAAACATTTTACCTTCCGAATCATAGTTGATACGGTATTGAATGAAACGAGGAACGATTTGTTCATTAATTTCGAGAAGACACTCAAACCCACATTATGGACCTAATTCATGGGCCTAACATAGACCATATTTTCAAAGCTCGGTGATAACTACATACCCCTCGTGAATGTAATGGATTTTCTAAGAATTTAAAAGAACAATTTTAGTGGTTTGCTTTCGTTATTCATGGACATTTTTAGAATGTACTTCTTTGTGTTTTTTGTGGTCTTCCGAGTGTTGTTGTTTTGTGAGGTTGTCAACTATATTAAAATATTATTTAAGATTTTACTATTATGTGCTCGTAATGTCAATTATTGACTCTTGCCTAGTGTGTGCCTATATGTAACAAATATGGAGTAACGATTAACTTGACTCTAAAACAAAACCTATGAGTTAACCCAAACGCTCCTTAATTCAATTTTGCTTATCCAAACATGTCGAAAAATACATATGAATTATGTACTTCGAATTATGTTCATGAGACCATCAAGCATGAATGCAAAAACGTTTTTAGAGGGTATTGACAATGCATTAAAATATTTTTATGGTGTTTCTAACGTGAGTAATTTCAAAAAAAAATTAGAGTTTTTGTTCATATCAAAATTTTTGACAAACACACTCAATTATGCAAATCCTATGTCTACGGGAAGCATATTAGTTATACATTGTGTTATTATAGTTATAATTGCACATAATTGAAAGAAAAATGAAAAATCCCCAATTTTGATATTTTGTGTTCAATATGAACCCTAGACACAAATTGGAAAGAAAATAGATGAACTGACTTGCAATTAATGATCTTTATGATATTAAGATTTATTGTTGGTGTTGATTTGATCTTCAAATTGAGTTTTAGAGGTTGGTTTTAGGATTTGGTGGGTTTTGGTTGTGTTTCGTCGCTATAGGTTTTAGGAGAAGGGGGTGTTTGTTTTTCTGTTTAAGAAAAATGGGATGACAGACATAAATGTTTTCTGGTGGCGGTCCCATATCAATCAGGGGGCCGCCCTATATATGGGGACTGCCATCAGCAGATGGTTTTTTACTCGAATTTTGACAAAATTTTTACGAAAGAAGTGACGTTTTAATTTGTATTTCGCAAATTAAAAATACTTAAAATACTTCGGATGAAGTAATTAAGCTGTCACGACACGGAGTGAAACACGGACTAGAATCGAGATAGAAGAAAAGAAGAGCGATTTATATAATGTGTTCCATCATTCCTAAACCAAGATGTAGATAGTTAAATGATTCACGTTTAAGGGGTTTAGTGAGAATGTCAGCGATATTGTCGACGGACGACACTTTTTTGATAGAGATATGTCCTTTCTGGACATTATCATGAAGAAAGTGGTGACAAATTTCGATGTGTTTAGTTTGAGAGTGTTGCACCGGGTTTTTGCTAAGGTCAATCGCGCCTTTATTGTCACACATGATCATGACGTCGTCGAGTCAAATTTCATAGTCTATAAGAGCTTGTTTCATCCATAGTGCTTGTTGACATGCCTTTTCGGTGCTTAGGTATTCGGCTTTGGTAGTGGATATAGCAAGACCGGTTTGTTTCTTCAAGAACCAAGATGTTAAACAACATCCCACAAACGTACAAATACCGTTAGTGCTTTTTTGGTCCACATAATCTCCCGCATGATCAGGGTCGACATATACTACGGTTTTTATGCCGGTCCCCTTAGGATACCATAATCCTAAGTGTGTAGTGCCATTAATGTATCGAAAGATATGCTTAACCGCTTCAAGATGAGAGGTTTTGGGATCCTCTTGGAAGCGTGCACAAATGCAGACACTAAACATGATATCGGGCCTACTTGCCGTTAGGTAGAGTAAACTACATATCATGCCTTGATACTTGGCACTATCTATCGACTCGCACTCTTCTTATTTCGTGAGTTTAGTATCCGAGGACATGGGGGTTTTCATTGGTTTAGAATCTTCTAAGCCAAATTTCTTAAGCATTTCTTTAATATATTTAGATTGATTAAAAAAATTCCATCTTCCATTTGTTTTATTTGTAGTCCAAGGAAGAAGTTAAATTCACCCATCATGCTCATCTCGAACTCGTCATGCATGGTTTTGGAAAATTCATCACATGTCTTGACAATTCGAACCGAATATGATGTCATCGACATATATTTGAACGATGATGAGATTTGAACTTTTCTTCTTAGTAAAAAGTGTATTATCTACCATTCCTATTTTGTACTCATGTTTAATAAGAAAAGATTTTAATCTATCACACCAAGCTTTGGGTGCATGTTTAAGATCATATAAAGCTTTCTTTAGTTTATAAACATGATTCGGTTTTTTGAAATCAATGAATCCTGGAGGTTGTGCCACGTATACCTCCTCATTGAACAGTTTAGGAATGCACTTCTTACATTCATTTGTAATAGTTTAAAATCTAAAGCACAAGCATAAGCTAATAGTATTCTAATAGACTATAATCTAGCAAACTGGCATATTTTTACATATAATCGATGCCATTGTTGATTGTAACTTGGGCAACTACCTAGCTTAAATTCGAGAAAAAACACCATTCTTGTCTTAGCTTATTCATGTACACCCACTGGTTCTATGATTGTCATACTTGGTTGTGTTACTAACTACCTAAAACATTGTTTTGCAACGAATTGATTTAATTCCTTTTTTGCATAGCAATTATCCAAACTTCATCCTTTAAGGCGTCTTCATCTTCTTAGGATTCTATAGATGTTATAAACCAAAATAAACAAAGGGTTCTTTGGTTTTGGGGCTTGTGATCCTAAGAGTGCTTTGATTAAGGTTTCCTATTACATTTTCTAATGGATGGTTCCTAGATTCCTTAATATTAACTACTTCGTCAATTTCTAAAGTTTCATCCTCAATGTCATTTTCTAAGTTTTTCTTTTCGGTAACCTTAATTGCTTCTTCTTCATCTAAGTCATCATCCACCAAGGGTGATTTCTTAGAGGGTGGAGGAGTTTCATCGAATGTCACGTTGAGTGATTCTTCAATTTTCATGGTGTGTTTATTAAGGATGATGTAGGCTTTACTATTTTGAGAGTAACTAAGAGACAACTTTCGTATGACTTTAGGTCAAACTTAGTAAGGTAGTCTTTGGTGTTTAAAATAAAGCACTTGCTTCCAAACACCCTAAAGTAATTAAGTGCAGGTTTTCTACCTCTCAAGAGTTCATAAGGTGTTTTACCTAAGATGGCTCTAATTAGGATTCGGTTGAGGATGTATGTTGAAGTATCTACGGCGTTACACCAAAACTTTTGTGGTAACGATTGTTCATTCAAAATGGTTCTACATCTTTCTTGTAGTATCTATTTTTCCTTTCCTTCCACGCCATTGATTGGGAGTGCTTGGAGCGAGAAGTTATTGTGTAATACCGTTTGGCATTACAAATCTCCAAAATGGCAACTTCAATTATCAAATTCCTACCGTGGTCTGCCCTAATTGTACACTATAACCATCCTATTGTTTATTTTTTATTTCAACTAAATATTTTGAATTGATCAAAGGCTTCGTTCTTTGTTCTAAGGAATCTTGTCCATGTATACCTAGAATAGTCATCTACTATTACTAAGGTGTAGAGGTTTCCTTCGTAACTCTATACGGAGGATGGACCAAAGAAATACATATGGAGAAGTTAATGCATATAGTCATTGAAGACTATATTATCTTAGCTTTGTGACTAGCTTGTTTTCCTATTTTACAAGCATCACAAAAATATCGATCAAACTTAAGCTTGGGTAGGTTTCTAACTAATTCCTTAGAAGCTAACGATTGAATGAGATGCATATTATCGTGACCTAATCTCCTATGCTACAAAGTAGAGTTTCCATCAATCATTGCAAGACAAAATTTGTCTTTCGGCTTATTACCTCATTTCATCACATATAAGCCTTTCTTCCTAATACCTCTACATATAACCTTATCGTCCTTAGTGATTTCACTATCATGTTCAGAAAAAGTTACTCTACATTTATTATCACATATTTGTCCTATACTTAGCAAGTTAAATCTTAATTTATCTACATGTTCTACATTATCTATATTGAGAGAGTCATTAGAAATTGTACATTTGCCAATGATGTTACCGTGAAGATTACTACCAAAAATGACGTTACCTCCATTGTATGCCTTGTAGGTTGAGAAAACCTTTCGGTTACCCGTCATGTGTTTAGAGCATCCACTATCTTTAATCCACTCATCGGGTTCCAAGTCGACTCTAAGTCATATCGCATTTGATGCTTGTGTAACAACTCGACTTTCACGACGCGTACGACGATCGCGAATTCAACGTCATAACTATTATTTTATAAATTCGTATGAACGAACGTCGACATTTAAATTTTTATTTGTCGTAAATAATTATTTTCGTATTTTATTACGAACGAATTTTGAAAATTTTCTTTTTTGACGTTTCGCGAGTCACCGTTTGGAGCGCAGCGGTTCGTTAATCGTTTTGAGCATCGTAAAAATCTACGACGTGTCTCGTTATTTATTTTTAATTGACCGTAAATTATTATTTTTGAGCTTGTCATCTTTGTTCCTTGACTTTGGCCAAAGCTCGCGTTTAAGGCTCGCGTTTTATTTAAATGGGTACAAGTTACATTTAAATTGAATGTTACATAAGGTTTTTACTAGTAATGAAAAAGAAAAAAAATATATATGCATGCACCTAGCCATATAAGCGACTGCTATGGTTACCCCCACACACAAAACATTTAAGTTTCCAACACAAAGAAATGATTATTGTGCTATCCCAAATGTGATTAAATACTACAAATACACAAAGAGAAAACATATAGTTTAAAAGTGGCACTTCCTCCTTCTTGTTGCTCTCCCTAACCGATCGGGTAAACACCCCTAAAGCATAAAAAAAAAATCCAATTTTTTACCCAAGTTTCCTAGTTAAACATTCATTTGATCATCATCCAAGATTTGGGGGATAACTAGAAAAATAGTTTTCTTGATGTTCTCTACTCCTTGGGTTTGAACGAGACATCAACACCAACACTTTTGGAGTTTTAATTTTCCAAACATCAATTATCATTTAGAAAGTGTTTACTCAATCATCTATGGAAGAAAAAAAGACATGCATTAAGGTTTTATGCATGTTTGAGTTTTATTAAAATAAAAGGGTTGTGGGTTTCGGTCGTGGGTTCGAACCAAGGGAAAGACACACCAAAGTGTGTTTTGTGAATTGGTTACTAATCTATATTGGTTTTGGGTTTGATTTGGATTCGATTTGGGTTTGGTTTTGGGATCGAAGACACAGCCAAAGGAACAAAGGAGACGAGTTTGACCATTTATCGAGTCCGGTCTTGCTTGTTATAGCATTGTAAGCGCTCTTTTTATTTTTGTTTTGTTCATTTTTGTTTATTGAATAACATTAGTCGTTGCATGTGATGAAATCGACAAGATCTTACGCCGATTAGTTAGTTGATGTTATAAAATATTTGAGCAAGTTAAGTATAAATTATAGGCTATATTAGATGTGCCGTAAGTGAGATTTTTGGTCAAAAATGAGTTTTGGCGTGATTGGAAATAGATATATTTTGTGCAGAAACTTGGGCACGGTAAACGAGGGTCAAGATTTCATGAAATCTGATTTTGGACTTTAAAATATGGTAAAGCTTTCTTAGACGATCGTTTTGATATAAGATGGAGCTTCTAACTCTTAATAACGAAAAAGTTAGAGCTAAAACGAGATATATATTTTGTTGTAAAAATTCAGCACTTGTATAAAATAATGGTTGCTATAAGGAAATTACACGCTCGTTTTGAGCACTTTCGAGTCCGTTTCGGCCTTCCGGCGAAACATGAAAGTTGCTCGGAATGATGTTTTACTTTGCCTTAAGGCTCGCTGGTCTTGAAATAGAGTAATAACGGGTCAAAACCCAAGGTCAAAGTCTGCGTTTTTATTAAAGATGTCAAAGTTCCTGCAGAAACTTATAGGGGATTTTGGTCATTTTTTGACAAGTTTCGGGTCTCAGCTAAAACTAAAAAGTTGTTCGGAATGTCGTTTTATATAAAATATCTTCTTTGTCTGAATCGTAAAAATGTGATATAGCGGGTCATTTGGAGCGGGTCAGATTTAGAAACATATGTATAAAATGTGTATAAAAAGTCCAGGCTAAACAAAGTCTTGGGTTGACTTTTGAAAGTCAACAGGTTAATACAAAAACTTGTCGGATGTTATGAAAATAATTAAAATGCTATTATTACTACGAGTAAGATATTTTAAACTTAACGATTATATCGATAACAACGTAGATTCTAAAATTAGAAAACTGTTGTATAATTGGAATTACAATACCTCGTATGAGTTAATTACTAATCAAATTGACTGTTGAGGGTTCGGACGGGATAACTAAATTTTATAATATACTAAATTGATTACGAGACTTACTAACAATGTAACTTTTCAAAATTAGTCGCTTTCCAAACAATAGAAGATTCAATAAAAATAGAAGAAGTGGTTAGATTAAGCGATGATATATTATAAATAAGAAAGGTTGATGCGTACCTTAATATTGTGGGTTTTTAGGTATCTCAGCGCAAGTAGATTTCTGGTCAATGTATATATTATAATACTTATTTATATATATATATATATATATATATATATATGATTCTGTTGATACGATGTACGCATCGTTGATTATCCTTTTCGGCTTATAATCGAGCAAACATAATAATAGTCGTCGATCGTGTTCGTTGATTTTCCGTGGATTGTTTCGATTATTTGATCTTTGGCTTCGATCAAGGTGAGTTCATAGCCTCGCTTTTAAGTGTTTTTAATTATTTTTAAACATGCGCAGGGCGATACTTGCTTGTTTTGAAAATGAGAAAGCAAGAGGTTTTGGTTGATTAAATATGATTACCATTGCTCTATTGAGTAGATGCCTTTTACTATGTGACGATTAATTGCCTAGTTGATGGTGAACGCTAATGCATTAAATAGATCTATTGGGTTTGACAACCCTCTCCGGGGTATGAATCCTGAATTGAATAGCAAGCACCCTGTAACAGACATTTTGTAGTAATATGGGAGAAGGGGCATACTTCTCAGACATTATTTTGTCTTGCGGGATGAATATGTTATGTGTTGGTACACGGGTCGGTACATAGGCTCATTTAGTTGGAAATCAATATTTTTATAACTTGTCTTACGAGCAATGTTATATGTTTTGTTGAACCAAATATGCGTTCTAACTGTTATTTGTAAACTCTATGAATTCACTCAACGTTTTGTTGACGTTTTTAAGCATGTATCTCAGGTTAGGTATTGTTGATGGCTTGGATGGGACGGAACGCGGATATCAAGGACGGTGTCTCGGTGAAGTAGTGTCATAAATTAAAACAATGTTTTAGAAACCAAGTCGTGTTATGACTTTTAGAAATAAATTTCTACGTTGGTATTGGGACCTATGTAACTCTGATCTTTCTAATAAATGAAATTGTGTTTTATAAACGTATCTTTGAACGTTTACTGGGACTCGTGTGCATGTATTATGAAGTAGCACCCCAAATGTTGTATTCCGCTGCGTATCGTAGTTTGGGGGTGTTACAGAGTGGTACCAGAGCACGAGTTGTAGTGAACTAAGTCGTTTTACAAAACTTGGACTACAACTGTTTTTGGAAAATTTTCACGAGTCTTTCACCGATGTCCGATATCCGCGCGCGTGTTGCCCCTGATCCTTGGAAGCCTTATGTGGTATTTTAATTGCATATTATGCGCGTAACAAGTGGGATACACTTGATATAAGTAATGATTATATAAGTATATATATACGATATCCGTTCTATGATGTATGGTTATATGTGCGTAACTTGGTATTCGCATCTCGCGAAAAACTTAAAGATTTTCTTTATGCATTTAATGCAATATCATGAAACCATCCTAGTATGTGATGAGTATAATTTTACATATGATTAAAAATATGTATGATGATTACTAATATAAGTATTTCTTTTCTTTTGTAGTATCATGGGCGAACCTTTGTCACCGGATCGCGTATTCGATTTCCCTATAGATGACCCGGAGCCACATCCATCCTATGATTTCTTCGTGCCCGGACCATTATCAGGGTATGATGGTAACCCAGACAACAACAACAGATGGATTGAGGCCGACGTACCATTATTGGGGGAGTTGGGCGAGATAGGCGAGCCCCAAGGAGCTGAGGTGGATGAGCCGATGGTCGTACCTGCTATTGAGGAGGTTTCTGCGCCGATGGTCGAGGCAGAGGAGCAGATGGCTGCTCTAGTGACAGATATGGAGGAGGACTTGGCTACGTTGTTTGGTGAGGATGATGACTCCGAGGGATTTGATGAGGATGAGGTTTGGGAGGTGAACGAGGAGTGGCTGATGGATCCCGTCACACCACTTCGATGCTAGCAGTGTAGCCGCCGTGTGTCTACGAGGTTGGAGGTCCATCCACTGCTGCTGCTGAGGGATCGTCTCTTCCCCTCCTAGCACCTGGACTTCCAGTACCTCCGTCGGTGATCGAGGACTTGAGTACCCGCTTGGGTAACCTAGAGTATGGACATGGGCAGCTGGTAAAGAAGGTAATCCAGATGAGTGATGCGAAGGTAGCAGCTGGTGTTACTATAGGGGAGATAGGCTCGAGGGTCTTTATTATTGAGGGACAGGTACAGGTGATGGTGTCCCAGATGGTTCAGGCTGCAGACAGATAGGAGCAGGTTGGTGCTCAGGTTGAGCAGGGTCAGCAGACTACGGCCAGAGATGAGGCGATTACTGAGTTGACTCAACAGGTGCAGGCTCTACAGGCAGCTGTGCAGCAGAGGGATTCGTAGATTCAACGGTTGCAGACTACAGTTACTGAGATTAGCAGCCAGGAGAGCACACTGATGCAGTGTATCGTGGGAATGGATAGACGACTTGTAGATTTAGAGAGAAGACCCCTAGGACCTTCGTAGTCCTGTTAGTAGTTTATTTTTGGATTTGGATATGACCACTTGTATAGCCACTAAACTGCTAGTGTCAGTTAGTGAGGTCATGCCGCCGGGTGTATTTTGTTTTTTTAAACACCGCAGCCATTTGGATATGTTAGGATTTTTGTATTAAAAACTTAGAATCATCATGATTGGATGTATCGGTCTTAGAACCAAAGATTTGTAATTTTTTTAGGGGGGGGGGATTTTGGTTGTACATGTACTACCCCCAGCATTGTTATTATTATGGTTATGAGACTATGATTATCATTTGATTATGAGTTGTATGATTGTGGATATTGATGTGTTGAGTGGTCTTGTTACTGGATGGACTTAATCACGAGAGTGAAATGATTCCGGTTAGTGGATCTTTCGCACGCGTGTGATACTTGCTTGCATTATCCACGGGTGGGTATTATTTTTGAAACTTGCTGTGACCGTTGACCAAACTGTATTTAATGATGCTTTATGAATTGATAATTTTAAAACTGTGAATTGCAATAACAAATTTGTGTGTTGAACAAATGTCGTTGTGTGAATCATACTGATTTTGTTGTATAAACTGTTTGTGTAAACAATGGAAAAATATGTTTTCAAATTTCATAAACTGACCCTATGGTGTGAAATAAAATTTCTTTACAAAAAAAATATATAAAATAAAATAATATATATATAAATAAATTCCCTCTTAAATAATAAGAATGAGAGATGGTGTTATCTTCTTTTCTTTCTTTTAAAAAAATCATATTTTATTTTCACATAACGTTAATTTTTTTTGTAACTTACGCGTGTAGCGTATGAAAAAGGAACGTTTTGACGAGGATGGACATGATGTCGTTTGGTTGTCAATTATGCATAACTTGATTAACTATGCATAATTTAGGATGAACCGCGCTATGTCGTGTACAAATCGTCACCTTCAAAATACTTAATAGTTGGGTAAATGTTTGGGTCAAGCTTCCGAAGGGAGACAATATTTTACCCCTGCTACGGATTCTTATGCAATTAACCCTACTCCTCTTGACTGCATGGAGAGAGTCTCATGCGAGTCGTTATGACCAAGTCGTCCTGAAGAGAAAAGTACCTACGGTATTTTTCAAAACAAGTGTGTCTAGAAAGGAGTGAAATTTAGTTCGTGGTAATGTAGACCGGTAAATGTTATGAAGACATGTCAAGACCAAGTGTAGTCGGTGTGCTAGTAAGCAATGATATATTTGAGCTACCAAGGGTGTAAACCTGATACTGACACTAAGAAGGAATCTTCTTGGAGACGTGAAGATTCTTAAGGTGGGTGGAAGCTGAATGGTTAGTTTCGAGGTTGAAAATGAGAAATGGAGAAGACTTCTCCTACATTGGAAGTATGTTGCCTTTTGATGTATCAACTGATGGCCGTAAAGAAGACTTCTTTCCCCGAAATGGAATAAAGTGGTAGTGTGGTTGCAAGTATACCTGATGTCGTCGAGGATCAGAATAAGGCACTAAGCGACACCTGACTTAATGTTAGTGATCCTTACTCCTTAACGTAACGACTTAGTGTGCGTATAAAAGAGCAAAAAGATTGGTGACTCTAGCCGAAGGGTAACATTCGTTCCCATCCTGGGGAACCAATCGAAGTAGCTAACGCCTTAAGCCGAACGGTATTGAATTAGGAATGTACGTAGTTGTCTCAACTTGATTAGTTGAGTCATCTAGGATTCGATGCGATGCTTCAGGACCGAGTCGACTATAATAGTCGCGGTGCCTAAACGTTGAAATTTTTATTTTATTTTTCGTCGAACGAGCAACGAGCTCATGATGGTCAATTGTTTTCTTGATTGTTTTCAATTTGTCTTTTGACAATATGTGTTACTAGCAGGATTATCGCCGCCGAATTATGTGAATTATGTGCTTTAGGTGCTATGTGCTTTGAATGTTAATGAGCAATTATGTCGCTTTTGTGAAGCCATGATATGGCTTAGGACGTGAGTGGAAGGGTATATTAACCCGGGTGTAGATGAAGGTTGATCCGCGTGGTGCGCAAGCCTGATAGTCCATTGTCAATTGTGGGTTGTCAACTCACAAGCTTAACTATGGTTAGCTAAAATCTAACCGTGATTTCGTTGAGATCATTTCCAAAAAGCTTGGCCATCTGGCAAGCCAGGTAAAATGAGCAATCTAAATGGTTAGGTATGAACCCGCGTGACAAGCATAACCACTGTGATGCTTTCCAATAAGTGAGCACGGTTATTTTGCTAAAACTTATAGAAAGCAAGCATGATTGTTGCTAAGCGTAAGGATAAGCTAGGTAGAAATATAAAGTCATTTTGAAATTACTAATAGGCAAATGTGTGCTTAATTGAATATGTGATTTTGTATAATAGCGCTATAGTGCGTTCGATAGGGTCATGTGTACTCCATAATATTTTTCGCAACCGGTGGGGCATTATTAAATGAGACCGGGAGGGCGACATGTGTATTTTGGTTTTTGGATACTGATGAGTATTTTGGTCTTAGGATGATGACGTATAAATATATATGTCGATTTTGATTATTGATGTATATTTTGGTTTCGATTGTCGACGTATCTTTTGATTTTCGTTAGCAACGTATGTTTTGGTTTTGCGTAGCGATGTGCGCTTTGTTTTGTTAAAATGATCACCAAACTAAGATTTGGGTTGATTTTTCATCTAAAGTCTTTCGTTTAAAAACTACACGGTTTATGTTTTCCCAGATATGTTTAGTGACATATTTTGTCTCTATTAATAAGAGTTATTGTAATTATATTTTGAATTTTGATGATATGAATTAACAATCGTTATGTTGACTTTCCTTCCGGAGTAATCAAGACGAGTACTATATCGAGTGATTTTTGCGTTTGAGCACGTGAGACCGAGCAATCGCAAAGAAGCCGTCTCACCGTAAGAGAAATTAAGGCAAGTAAGAAAGGACAAGCACTGGGACGACGCTCCCTTAAGGTTGGTGGAATGTAACAACCCGAGTTTTACGACGTGTATGACGATCGTGAATCCGACGTCATAATTATTATTTTATAGATTCGTGTGAACGAATGTCGACATTTAAAATTTTATTTGTCGTAAATAATTATTTTCGTATTTTATTACGGACGGAAATTTGAAAAATTTATTTTTGACGTTTCGCGAGTCACCGTTTGACCGCGCGTTCGTTAATCATTTTGAGTATCGTAAAAATCTACGACGCCTCGTTATTATTTTATCGATCGTAAATTTTTATTTTTTGAACCATGTAGTCCTTGTTCCTTGTCTTTGGCCAAAAGCTCGCGTTTAATGTATACACTTTATTTAATTTGTGTCAAATATCACTTTTATTAAAATGTTTATACAAGAAAATGTAAGTAAATAAATTTTCAAAAAAATTTTATGCATGCTTGCCTAGCTCATCCTAGCTGACGCCTAGGGTAACCAACAACACTCTATCCATTTGTTTTTCCCATATCATGAAATGATATTGTTAGTTGATACTTCCAAGCTTAGATATAGTCTCCTCACTCCATATATAGAACTCATAGTAATAAAAATTGTTTTTCTCTTTTCCTTAGCTCTCTCCCTATCCGGCAACAACAAACACACACACACAAACTCAATTGAAAACCAACTTTGATCTTGAAATACCTATCAAACCTTACTCAAAAATAGTTTAGATTAACCAAGAACCAAGTGGAAACTTGTTTTCCTTTCCCTTCTTTTTCCTATGTTCGAACGAGTCACAAACAAACACACCTTTGGTGTTTTAATTTTTCTAGTCACTTCATATTGTTTAAAGGGTTTATTTAGGATCATCCATGGAAGAAAAGGCGACATGCAATAAGGTTTGAGCAAGTTTGGATCTATGTAAAATAAAAAGGTTTTGGTTCAAGTAATAGATTAAGGAGGGGGCACACAAAGGTGTATTTTGTTTAATTGGTTATTAACTAGTTTAGTTTGAATTGATTTGGGTTGATTTGGTTTGGTATCGGGTTGGTTTGGTGGTTCGAAGTCACGGCCAAAGGAACAAAGGAGCCAAGTGTGATCATTTATCGAGTCCGATCTTGCTTGTTATAGCATTGTAGCGTTCTTTTTATTTTTGTTTTGTTCATTTTCATTTATTGAATGATATGAATCGTTGCATGTGATGGAATCGACAAGATCTTGCGCCGATTAGTTAGTTGATGTTATGAAATGATTGAGCGAGTTTAATGTGAATTATAGGCCATATTAGATGTGCCGTGGATGAGTTTTTGGGTTAAAAAATGAGTTTTGGCGCACTTTGTAAAAAGTAGATTTTGGGCAGAAACTTTGGCACGGTAAACGAGGGTCGAGATTTTACGAAATCTGATTTTGGACCTAAGAATATGATAAAGCTTTCTTAGATGATCGTTTTGACATAAAATGGAGCTTCTAACTCTTAATAACGAAGAAATTAGAGCTAAAACGAGATATATATTTGAAGTGTAAAAATTCAGCACTTGTTGAAAATGGTAGTTGCTGTCAGGAAATTAAACGCTTGTTTTGAGCACCTTCGAGTCCGTTTCAGCCTTTCGGCAAAACATGAAAGTTGCTCGGAATGATATTTTACTTTGACGCAAGGCTCGCTGATCTTAAAATCGAGTAATAACGGGTCAAAACCAAAGGTCAAAGTCTGAGGTTTTATTAAAAGAGTCAAAGTTCATGCAGAAATTTGCAGGGGCATTTTAGTCATTTTCCGTCGAGTTTTGGGTCTCGGCTAAAACTAAAAAGTTGTCCGGAATGTCGTTTTACATAAAGTCTCTTTTGAGTTCGAGTCGTCAAAATGTGATATAACTGGTCGTTTAGAGCAGGTCAGACTTAATTATAAATATGTATAAAAAGTCAAAGTCAAATAAAGTCTAACGTTGACTTTTGAAGGTCAACGGGTTAATACTAAACTTGTCGGATGTTATAAAAGTAATTAAACGCTACTATTATTATTAGTATAATAACTTAGATTTAACCATTGTTACGAACAAGGGAGATTCTAAAAATAGAAACTTTTGTAATATACGGGACATAATTCCGATACGGGTAATTAATAATCAAAATGAATGTCGAGAGTTCAACGAGATGACTAAAAATTATTATAAATATAATTAGAAGACGATACTTACTAAAAATGGTAACTTTCCGAAAATAGCAACTTTCTAAAAATAGAAAGTTTCCGAAAATAGAAAGTTTTCAATAAAGTGTTGTAACGTGTAAGTAAAAGAACGATCGTAACCTAATATTGTGGGGATTTAGGATCTAAGGCGCGCAAGTGGATTTCTCATCACATGTATGAATATATATACTATATATATGATTTTGTTGATACGATGTACGCATCGTTGACCATACTTTTCAGCATAGTAATCGAGCGACGTAATTTATAGGTCGTGATCGTGTTTGTTGATTTTCCGTGGATTGTTTCGATTATTTAATCTTCGGCATAGATCAAGGTGAGTTCATAGCCTCGCTTTTAAGTGTTTTAAATATTTTTAAACCCGCGAGGGGGATACTTGTTGTTTTGTAAAAATGAGAACGCAATATGTTTTGATTCTAAATATGATTCCATTCACTATTAAGTATATGTCTTTTACTGTGACCGTTAGTTGCCTAGTTGCAGGTGAACGCTAATGCATTAAATAGATCTATTGGGTTTGACAACCCTGCCCGGGGCATGAATCAATTGTGAGCACCTTGTAACGGGCATTTTGTAGTTAGTATTAGGAGCAATGGCATACTTCTCAGACATTATTTCGTCCTACGGGAATGAATGCGTTAAGTTTTGGTGCACGGGCTCATTTAGTTGGAAATCATAATTTTTATAACTTGTCTTACGAGCAATGTTATATGTTTTGTTGAACCAAATATGCGTTCTAACTATTATTTGCAAACTCTGTAAATTCACTCAACATTTTGTTGACGTTTTTAAGCATGTATCTCAGGTTAGTTGTTGTCGATGGTTTGGATGGGACGGAACTCGAATATCAAGGACTGTGTCTCGGTGAAGTAGTGTGATTGAGTCTGACCTGCCCTTTTTTAAATATATATAAATAAATAAATATATAATACTTATAATAAGGAAAGTAAAAAATCTCTCAATTGTAGTAAACTGAAAGTATGATTCCCGGGTCGTTATCCCCAACGAGGAATGCAATTGAAAGTCGAGAGTCGTTTTGATAATCGATGCTTGAATGGAACAAGATTATGATTGGATTTCTAAAACTACGGGAAAATTAAGGCAAACACTTAAAAACAATTAAGACAAAACTAATTTTAACTAAAAACGCAAACCGAGAATCCTAAACAGGACATTAAAAACCCTAAATTATCAAAATTTAGTCCTAAAATGATCTTTTTGGTATTTATGAGTCTAAATTAACTAAAATGCTAGAACAAAGAAAACTAGACCAAAAACGAAGGTGGCTATGGCTTAAAAACACTAAAAACGTGAACGGGATTCAATCACGTTCCTAAGTCCTAAATGTTAAAAGAAAATTTTCTAAAAAAGAATTATATTTTTTTGACTTTTTTATAATTTTTTATGAATTAAAAACGATTTTAATGAAATTAAATGTTTAAAAATACTAAACTATTTATAAAAATTCTGAAAAAATTAGCAAAAGTGCATTGAACAATGAGGAATCTAATAAAAATAAGCTGGAGAAAACAGCTTATCAAATAAGCTGTGAAATAAGCTAAAAACGGCTTATAAGCTAAAAGGCCTAAAACGTGTATAAAAGATTGATTTTGCAAAACATAACTGAAAAAGTCCCAAGGGCGAGTGGTAGTGTGTGTTGAGTATAAAACGTTTGGTTGAATTGGGGTGAGGTCCCGGGTTCGAGCCTTGCTCACCTGGGACTTCCCCCAATTCCCAAATGTTTTTTAAAAGCTATTTTTTTACAAATTTTTAAAAGACTAAAAAATATCACTTTTTACAAAAACACTTTTTTTATAAACCAAAAATAAGCACAAAATAAGCTGTTAAAGAGGACAGAATAAGCTAGACTTCACTAAGACACTAAAAGGCTAACTGTTTAGCTAATTAAGCACTAAAAAGCAAACTAAAAAGAGAAATAAGCTAAGACAGATAATAAGCTATACTTAATAAGCAATTTTGAACAAAAATAAGCAACTAAATTAAGCTAGAAAGACAGAATAATCAAAAAGCTATAAAACTTAGAAATTTTAAGCTACAAGGCAAATAAGCTTAAATAAGCTCTAAACTGAAAGAAATAAGCTAAATTGGGCTTAAACTAACCTAATAAGCTAAACTAAACCTAGAATAAGCAAATGCAATAAGCTAATAAGCCTAAATAAGCAAATAGCTTTTTGGCCAAAACTAATAAGCAAAAAGGCCAAAAGGGACTTTTCTAGCTTAAAAATAAGCTAGCAAAAGGATCCTTATGGCTTAGTGGCTTATACCACTAAGAAGAATGGCCAAAAAGCTACAATAAGAAACAAAGAAAAAGCAGTTTGAAATTCAAATAAGCACTTAAAAAGCTTCATGAAAAAGCTATCTCACACTGTTTTGACACTTAGACAAATTTTTGCAAACTTTTGTAACCTTAACAAATCACTACTTTTGAGCTTAAAAATAAGCAAACAAATAGATCCTTATGACTATATAACCTACAAACAGATTAAGATTTGACCTCAAAGAGCAAGAATCAACAATCAAAAGAGAGTTTGAAATTCAGGATAAGCCACAATAAGCAATTGAAAAAGCCATTTCTCAAAATTTTCAAACACTTAGCACTTTTTGACAGACTTGGCAAAATACAAACAACAAATGCAGGCCTTATATGTCTTTGATTTCTAACCTATTTTAACACTTGCATAAACACAAAAAAAAATCACAAAACATCAATAAGCAAGATCTCAATCAAATAAGCAAATAAGATAAACTTAAACCAACAGTTTCAAACAACAAACTCTTAAAACCTTAAAAATGAGATTTACTACTTAAAAACTTAAACAAACTAAATTTTTGGACTAATATAAGCTAAACTAAACTGACTCAAGTGTTAAAATGCAATTTTGACCCATTAAAACAGTTAAACCAAACACCCCTTTAAAAACTATTTTGGCTTTTTTAAAGAGATTAATGCTTATTTAAAGCACAAATTCAAAATACCAGATATTAAATAAGTAAAACAAACAATATTAAGCAAATCTCAATAACAAATAAGCACTCAAATAAGCTGAAACAGATTATGCAAGTTTATAAGCTATTTCAAGACAGATTATAAGAAAACTTTAAACCAAGGTTGTCAAGATCGGGATCCTACCCAGGATCGTTTTCGTCTTTGCAAGATCGAGATCGTAAGGTAGGATCGGGATCGTAAGATCCTACTATAATGTCATTTTCTTAATAGTCTTTCTAATATTATATAAATCTACAAATTATTATATATCATAAACACAAAATCTATTATACTAAAAGATTCAGCCCCTTAATTTAATGGGGCTGTATCTTAAATGTTCTCAACTCAAAACTGCAGTGAAGGCTAATGCATAAAGTTAATGCTGGGAAGTGAAATCAATGAGCTAAATTCAATATCAAGCACAACCCTCCCTCTTTAACTGTTCGACTGTACATATTCTATAACCCTATTACAATTCCATAAC
>BQNB010089534.1:0-27384 GCA_026074375.1 Tanacetum coccineum
CAGAAGGTTAATGATGTAGAATGCTAGAATTCTGAATGTATTTTCTGGGGTGACCTCCCTTAGGGGGAGATTGTTAGGATTATGAAAAAGACTCGGTCACCCCCGTGTATCATTAGTATAGCATAGCTCGTAGTCAGAAAGAATCATTTGTATATATACCCCTTCCTACACATGGGAAGGGGTTGGTTGTTTCATTTCATGAAAAACATATCACTTGCACTTTCTCTCTAAAAAGACATTTTCTCTCTAAGTCAAATTAGCCAACCCATCATCCATTACTTGTGTTATGATCTCTTGTATACTACAGGTTTCGTATATGAAATATTAAATAAACCAAAAAAAATTAACGAATACTCAAATGGGTTCAATTGTTAAACAAAAAGGCATCTTACGAAAACAAATGATAAATTTTGTTTCAAAATCATATTTTATATTGATAAATGGATCAAATGGTGAAGATTGTGTCCGGTTATGATCGTTTCCTAAGACTAACAGGATGAGGATTGAGCAACCTACTGACCATCCAGATATCATATATAAGATCATGTTTTACATAACAAAAAATTTTAGTCAAGTGATCAATGATTTCAAAATATGAAAAGGAATAATACAAGTACACCAACTGTCTGTGATCATAATGTTTCTCGTGTATCATAAAAAGAAAAGTTCAAAGTTTTGAAAAAGATTGTTTCAAAAATCATTCAAAAGGTGATTTATGACTATCTATTGAACATAATTAGGTAAATGGTCTAAGTCATGTCCGGTTTTAGCCGTTTTCTACATTGAACAGAATGAGGAGTGAGTGGCTTAGTGACCATCCAATTATTGTTTCATTAGAGAGGTTGTCTAATCATTGTTTTCTGACATCTTTTGAAAAACTTGGTTTTGGAAAAGATATCTCAATTTCTGTATCTTTGTGTCCAAAAGTGGTACTCTTTCACAAAATTAGTTTTTAAAGAATACAAAGTTATACTCTTGGATTTCTTAAAACATCAAAAAGTTGTCACAATTTTTGTGTTCTTAACAAATCAGAGTCTATCTTTATTATTCTTGAAAGAATATCATTTCACAAATGCTTTTTGGTGAGGAAACTCAAAAATAGAAAGAGAGATCAAATCCATACGTGAAAAAGCAAATGAAAATATGCTCGAAAAAGAAATGACAGAGCATATAAAATGAGTTTAAAAGAAAAATGAACAAAACGTATGGCATGTGCCCGAAAAAGCAAAAATTGGCACATGAGCCAGAAAATGATCAGAATATGCTTAAAAAATAATTGCTAAAGCATAAAAATAGACATAGTGGAAAGAGACAAAAATGTTATAAATGTGAAAATTATAAACTTTATCTCAATTCACTAATTCATTCATGTTATCATACAGTATTCCACATGGCTCAACAAGTACTTCCAGCAGCTCAACTTGTGCCAAAATACCATCCAATTGGGAGATGCAACAATTATGCCGTGTTGCAAAGTATTCCTTGCTCTCCTGAATGCAAAATCGTTAGGCAAATCTTACTTGATCATTCTCTTAGCTATGCTCTAACTTCTACTGATGATGTCCCTCTTGTGTACTTACAATAATTCTGGAGAACGGTGAGTAAAGTTCCAAACACAAAGGACACAATCAAGTTTTTGCTGGATACTCAATAGTTCACACATACTGTGGATATGTTTCGTGACATTCTGTACCTGCTAGTGGAAACTCATGAAAATCCATTTGTCAAACCAGCCAACATGCAGACTATTGAAGCTTTCATGAACAGATTTGGTTATCAAGGTGTTGTCGACAAAGTGAGCGCCTTCTATACGAAGAATCTGGCTCAACCATGGCAAACAATGTTCAAGGTGTTTAACCGATGCTTGAAAACAAGAACATCTGGACATGATCAGACAAAGATCAATATTCTTCAATTGTTTCATGCTGTGGTTAATCATTTACATGTCAATTATGCTGCTCTTATATGGTGGGAATTCATGAACAATGTGTTTTAAAAGAAGGAAGTAATCTAGTATCTCGATTCATCAAGTTGATAATTACTGATCTGATGAAGAAATTCCCCATATATTCCTAAGAGACTTGAAGAGGACTATCATTCTATTAAGGATGATGCTCCATTGGTTAGTGCGTATACTACGGGGAATGTCTTGGTCTGAGGGATGCTGATTCCGGATGCTTTCTTGACTAAAGAAATCCGAGAAACTGATGATTTTAAGGAGTATCAAACGATGTTTATGGGGGTAGATGTTCCAATGAATCAACCGCAACTGGTTTTTTCTACCCAAAGAACACATAGGACTACACTTAGAGCCCTTAGGTCGCCTACCGTTTCTACTACTAGTCCTTCGGAGAGGAAGAAGAGGAAGCTGAGTGTTGAAGAACCAAGTTCACCAAGAAAGTCTCTGAAAGTAGTATTTAAATTAAAACAAAAAGTTGTGGAAGAGAAAGATGATGATGACTCTAAGGATAGGATAGAGCCCAGGAGTCATAAGGAAAATCCTAAAATTGTTGATGATGATGATGACAAAGAAGAAGGGAACGTCGAAGAAAAAGTAGAAGAAAAGAAAAGTGATGATACGGGTAGTTTGTGTCACAACCCGCAAATTTTCAAAATTTTAAATGACTATTATACCCTTTGACTTTTTGGGTTTGACTTGACTTTTTGACTTTTTTAACCTTTTACGGTCACATAAAAACGATTACTGCGTAACCGGTAATTTTTCAAAACGTATTTAAATAATAAATCATGCTTATTATTACATATCTCACATTTACGAAATTATTTTTCAAACTTATTTGAAACTAAAACGAGAAGATATCTCGTAAATTTTGAAAACCGCACACGACGCGTATCGACGCGAAAATAATCAAATTATATTTAATTATCGCAATTTATTTAATAAAAATATTTAATAAAATATTTTTACATTTTATTCTAAAACGTTTGTTAAAAACGCGAATGTTTAAATTAAAGTTTTTAATTTTTCGGACAACACTTACCCGTGACACCCAATGGCTACACAAATAAATAGTAATCATTTTAAATATATTCTATAAAAATATTTATAAAATTATAGTCATGTAAATACTCACTTTTCGTGGAAAAATTATTTTGAACGCAACGGTGAAATTTTCGTATTTTAAATCAATCGTTAACCATCCTAAACAAGCCCCGAACCATTAATTAAAAAAAGATTACACTTATGGTCCTTCTAGTTACATTTACCCAAATCCCCCTATACTATTTTAAGATTGCCACTTTGATTTTAAACTTTCCCATATATAAGCCAAACCCATTAGGGTTTTCATTCATTATTCATCAAACCCAAACACACACTTCCTCCTCTCTCATGTTTTTCTGGCGCCCCCATCTTTTCCGACCAGATTCCGGCCACCCAAATCCGGCCATAGCCGCTGCCATCATCACCACGCCGTCACCTTCATCTCCCTACCATCCTCATCACCTCCATCTCACTTCATCACCACTGCCTTCACATCCGCCATCACCATCGCGGCCCCCACCAGCCGCGCACCACCTCCACCTCCATAGCACAGCTGTCGTACGCCACCATAGCTACCTCACCACCATGCCGCCTCCATCTCCACAGCCAACACGACACCACCATTATCTTTCCCAAACACTAAGCACCACACCACCATCCCCACCTCACCGTCGTCTCCTCGTCATTACCACCGTAACCACCACCACAGCCACCTGACTACCATTGTCATCGTACGTGCCTCATCATCATCATCATCTTGTCACCCTCTTCATTCCATCACCACAGCCACACCACCGTGACCACGTTACACCAGCCGCACCATAACGACCTCACAGCCACCACCACACCATGGATATTGTGGCCACAGCCACCACCTCCTCGGCCACCATCGTCGTCATCACCTCCAAGAAATGATATTCAGGTTGTATGGTTTAGTGTGTCGGGCACGATTAGGGTTTATGGTTTGTTTTGGTTTAGATCGGCCAATAAAAATATGAAAGTTTTTATAAAATATAAACCGGATTAATGGTGGATTAGTTGGTTAAATAAAAAGTGTTATTTGTTATTTTAATTTTTTGGTTTTATAAAAATTTAGGTGCGTTTGGCTGTAAGTTTAAAACTGCCCAAATAGGGCGTTTGGATACGCGTTTAACAGCCTATTAGAGGCGTTTGGTTTAGTGTATAAGATGCCCAAACGGGCTGTTTGGGACAGCAGCTTTAAGGGTTGTTTGGTTCATCTTTAAGGGTGTTTGGCAATGGGTTTAACAGCCCCTATAGAGTGTGTTTGATTTTGTTGATCTTTGGTAATTATTTAGTTTAGTTAGATATATATTAAAACAAGGGTATTTGCAACATGGATTTGATTTAGTGGGAAAAACTTTGAGTTTTGGTAAAAATAGAAACGTTGTATAAACGAATATGTCATGCTGAATTTTCTACAAAATTTCCATACTTAGTATTTTTCGCTACAATTTCTATTATCCTTGAAAACCGATAAAAGGGGATAAGTTATATTTTAGAAAGATATATTAAATTATAATTATACAATAACTCGACAACGAATAAGAATCATACTTTTACAAATGAGACAATTGTTTTGGTTATAACCCGTCGAGGAAATGAAATACAAATTTATAAAATATTATTTTATAAATTCCCGACTAGAAAATAAAGACATAGTGTTGTAAAAACCTTAGAAATATCATTTACTTAATTCGTAACTTTAAAATATTGTTTACTTTTATGCACAAACTTTTTTTTAATTAAGCGGTGATTTCTGAAAATGTGTCGAATTGTTTTGTTTCAATTATTTTTGTTAAGTTTCATATATAAGAGTAATAAGTATTATATACCTCGGCCACTTATTTAATTGTTTGTCTTTGTTATATAATTCACCAAACAAATTATATACTCATTCATTATCCATATGTAATATATACGGGATATATTACATACATTGCTTTTACTTTCGATTTATTTTATTTAACCAATCACCAAACTATTACAACTTGAAAACTTAAATCTTTTATCAATGTGTCGCGTTGATGTACTCCTCCATCGAAAAACCCCAAATTCATCATCCTAAACTAGTGGGATTTAGCCGTTAAAATAAACTGTAACTTCCTGGTCAAGCCGTTCTGTTTTCCGTTTGTGTTGTGCTTATTATTTGCATTTCTGCTAGTTGCTCTGCAACATCAAGGTGAGTTCATAGCCCCACATTTTTACTCGTTTTGAATAAATGTTTTATTATCTTTTTAGGGTGAGAAACATGCTCATTTATAACTCGTTTCATTGATTGATACCACACTTTTCTTTACTTATAGATATAAGTACCTAAACCTTTTACAATTACGGTGGTTACTTTTACATTAGACACAAGTGATTTCTGTTATCGTTTCCTGTTTATGTGTAGCCTAAATTTTGCTTACAAACTACTATTGCCCGAACTATCATGAACTGTTAGTCACCTATGGCCAATTGGATTGGTTAAGTGAGCGTGAATGCATAAATAGATGTATTGGGACTAATTATCCCTATCTGCTTTGGTTCCACTTAATGAAGAAGAAACGGATATATGTCATGTCGATGTGCGTTGTGGTGGTCTTTGGTTTGGGACACCAGTTAAGGGCAGGAATACTATGTGGCATGATATGATATGCCCTGATTGTTATTAGCACCGATGTCATGAGCTTAGTGCAACAGTAAATACTTTTGTTTGAAGTTGTATTCGTTATAACTGTCACATACATTGTGTAACTTGTGGTCCACACTGCTTTCGTTGAACATTTCAAATTGCTAAATGCTTTTCATAATACTTTGAGGGAAGCTGTATTCACTAAACATTTTTTATCCTCATAAATGTTTTACTTAAACCTATGAATTCACCAACTTTATGTTGACCATTTTTAGCATGTTTTTCTTAGGTGATTAGCTTGGACTTCTTGACGTGCTATGTAGAGTCTACGTGCAATATGATACCATTATCAAGATTTTATTCCTCATTCATACTCGTTGACTTTTCAAAACTTTATTATGCTTCCACTACATTTTACTTACGCTTCTGCAAATGTTTAATTTCTTTTGAAATATTGTAAACTTATCTATTTTTAAATAAATGTAACGAGTTATGATTCTCAAAACGTCCATTAGTGGTCGTTCTTATGCCTTATGTTCAAAGTATGATGACGTCACGCCCCCGGACACGTATTCCGTCCAGGCCCCGTCTGGATGTATGACAGTTTGGAGATTAGGATTGAGGAGACACAGACAACAATTCCTACACCACCTAGTTCCCCTAGGACAAACTTATCTTTGGATAAGAAAATTGATCAGGAATTGACGAAAGATGTTTCAATCCTAACTACCACTACATCAACACATTCACACTCCAAGAGACAAATTTCCAGCAAGTATAGTCATCTTCTAGGTGTGCTTCATAGGATGTGCAAGCGTCAAAGATATATGATTCAAGATATGGAAAGAAAGTATGTCATAACTAATAAATTCTGGAAGACTCATAACAAGATTAATCGAATTTTTCATGAGGTTGTTCCATAAATTGCTAAGAAAGCCACAGGTGATTTAATTGAATATAACTTGAAACCATGCATTGCTAACACCATCATTAATGAACGTGATACTTTTTAATCGGAAGTACCTACTCTTATTTCTCAGGAATTTAAAGCACATGCACCAAGTATTATTGAAGATCTTTTCAAGAATTATGTACATTCCAAAGTTATTCATGTTCATCCACCCACAACAACTTCAATTGAACCAAATTCATCAGCTGATCTTCAACATCAATTGTATCTAAAAATGAAGTCTAGTCTTCAAGATTGAGCTAATGATATTGAGTTGTGGGAGGCATTGAAAAGTAAGTTTGAAAAGACTTCCACTTCTAACACTTCTTGCAGAGTAGATGATTTTCACTCATATCATGATGAACATCAAGACGATGATGCTCCTCCTAAGGGGGAGAAAATAGTGAAAAGAAGCAAGGTGTCAAAAAGTTCAAAGTCTATAAGGGGTTTTTTGTCAAAGCATTTGGCTAAAGATTCAACATCTTATGTATCCAAACAACAAAGTCAACAACAAGAATGGGATGCATGGGAAGAAGAAAGTGTTATTGATGAAGATGAGGTGATTCCTAAAGATGAGACATCTGAGTTGATTAAAGAATTCCAAAATGTTGACAAACATGTTGCAACTATCTTTGATCGTTCAAGAATGGAGGCTACACTAAAGGATATGTTAAGCAATCAATTCATAAATGCTGAAGAATATGCCTATCATCTGGAACAATCAACGAACTTTATGGAAAATCAGATAGTATGGGAAAGCAGACAACAAGACATCCCATGAACAAAACCAAAAGCTCTCGTATTCTATGGACCCCAAAGGAATCCAGATGAACCCCCAAGGTATTTTTATAACAAAGATTTATTCTTCTTGAAGTATTGGAATACCGAGGAAAAGAAGTACATTCTGTCACTCCATGAGATTCATGCAAAAGAATTTCCAGAACTAGATTTGGAAGAAAAGATGAATCGATGGGTTCAAAAAGAGTTTAAGACTTTTAATGAAGATGCACGATTATCAATTCAACATTGGAAGGATTCATGGCATAAAAAAGTATATAAAAAGAATTAAAAGAAAGTCAGGGAAAATCTAGAAGACTATTACTCAGATCACAGGATTACAGAAGTTGTGAGAATTTTCACTGATCAACAATATGGATTGGATTTTATGGAGCAAATTCTTATGATGAGAGCTAATGATAAGGCATATAGTTTTTCTGAAGCTGACTTCAAGTATTTGAACAAGAATGATATTAAAGACTTATATTATCTCTGTCGAAGCAAGAAGGTTTATAATCGAGAAAGCAAATTAATGAACTCATTGATAACATTCATCAGAAGTTGTGTAATCTAAGAGAGGGTTCAGGATTTCCAGCTGGGAATAGAAAGTTATCAAATCAGGGTAAACTTAACTGCACCAACTTTGACATTCCCTGATATTGAAGAATATGCACCGTATTCAATAGCAGATAAGCCACAAGTAGGTCTGATTTACTTGAATAGTAAAGATGAGAAACGAGTTATGTACTTGGTGGAGATTGTCAAATTCTATGATGCTACGCTGGAAAAGGTCTTAAAGGAAGTAAAGCTCAGAATGTTTGAAAGTCAATTTTTAAAGAAACCACCTCTGCTAAGTGATTTAGATCAAGACATAATGAAAGCATATGAAAGAGAAATTTCCAAGTGTCTAAGTCATCGAAAGCAAATGAGGCGATGGGAATCTTTTTTGAATGGAAGACCAATTCTGCCGACAATGAAGCGTCTGTAATAATTAACCCTTAGGAGGAGATTGTTAGGAACAAGAAAAGTGTTTATTATTAATATGAATTGGTCTTAGTATAGTTTAGCTTAGTTTATAGCTTTATTAGTAAATATGATGTAATAAAGTCGATATTGGTTAAAGTTAAGTAAGTTGACCAAGGTTTAACTAAGTTTAGGAAAATAGAATAGGGTCAGTAATAAGTATAAATACTCATCTTGGAGGAGTATTGATAACGCTCCAAATATACATATAATATTCCTCAAAAACATGTGAAATATATGCACTAACATAAGAAATATTGCAAAGATGGTTGTTTGTTTGTGTATATATCATTTCAGGACAAAAAGTGAAGGAAAGGTATGGAGTCTGTTAAAACTCCTTAGATCATTTAAGACTCGAGAATGATTAGTTCTCATCTAGGATAATGATAACACAGATTAAATATTTGCACAGTGGAATTAATAAGGAACGAATCAATGTTATCACAAGGTTTTTCTTTTATTCAATACAACCCCAAATACTATTTGATCAAAATAGATTGGTTACTCTTAACTAGTAACAGGGATTAACAATCCTTAAGGCTAAAACACTATAGACATCTATCTTTTCTACTTTACAATACAAACACACGCCACACCTTTGGTACACACAGACTATACTAGTTGACTCTTATGTGTTTTTTTATCTAAACCTATGTCTATGGTCTCTTTATATAGGGAGAGATCAAGACTTACAAAGGAAGTAAATCAATTAGATAAGGAAACTATTTAAATCTATTTAAATATTTCCTAATCTTTATCTTGAAGATCTTTGACCAAATCTTCCATCATTTGTAGATTAAGTAAATCAATTAGATAAGGAAACTATTTAAATCTTTCCTAATCTTTATCTTAAAGATCTTTGACTTTTCAATGCATATCTTTGACTTTTCAATGCATATCTTATGTGAAATCTTCCAGCTTTTAATTCTTCCATATTTAGAATACCAAAGTATCATATTAAGCCCTTATTGTTTCATTCGTCTTCATTTAAGCACATGTAGTTTTGTAATCATCAAATCAATAAACCCAACAATCTTCCCTTATTTGATATTACAAAACAATCTTTATGAATGAAACTATCTTTAATGCTTCCCCTTGACTTATGACTTCCTTAAACATGCCACCACATATAATAAGCTGCAAATTAATAAACATGTAGTCTTCTTCCCCTTTTTGTAATCATCGAATAGGGGTCTTCTAGAGATATGTAACTTGGATCATAACAACTACAAATCATATACCACAACTACTAATCCTTCCTTCCAATGACTCAAATTGCCCTCCATGACGCACAATTAAGAAAAATGAATCTGGGCAGTAGAAATATAAAATAGCATTAGTAATAAAGATCAGCAATAGTAACAAAACTCTTCCCCTCAAGTGGTGCATGTAGATGGTTAAACATTTTAACAATAAGCTTCCTTGAAAAATACGTTAACCATATCTTGAATCTTGAACTTTGTAGGCTCTATGTAATGACACTGATGAAGAAAACTGAGTATAATGAACTTGATGAAGAAGTACAATATCCCAAACTTGTATCTTATGTCTTGTTTATCTAAGTGACATCGAACTCATACCGAAACCAAGAAGTATAAGTAGACCACAACCACTTGACAAAATCCTCATCATCTATAATGAGACACTGGGCACAATAACGTAACTCCTTCAAGTGATAGCGAATGTAAGCATTGAGCATCATAAGAAAAATCACACATTGCTAGATTTTGCAAGTCTTCGTCAACACCATATAAAACAAACAAGTTATCTTTAAAGTGTAACACCCACTTTAAGATATGATAAAAACACGCATTAGTGAAACTCAACTACAACATCAAATAAGTGATAATCAATCGTCTTCGTAATCACATCTTCAATAAATCCTAAAAATAATAAACATATAACCAATAAGAATAAACTATTATGAAAAATAGTTATGTCTATGATCCAAACGTGTGTGTCAACCGATATCGATCAATGCCAGTAGTATTAAAGATATGTATTGGCATCATAAGCATTCCATACCAATCACATAATCCATGTCCACGTCAAAACTGCCATAAACCTCAACAACCAACAACATCCCAACAACCAATAGCAGCATTAACAATTTGTATGGGCAGCAATAAAAGTATATAAGCTAGGAGCATTAAGTTTTTACTACTGTTCTTATTGACGAATCACACATCCAACACCAATAATAATAGTTTCTTGAACAGTACTTGGTTCTAATTCAACCAGTAGTAAGTGCTTTGACGCCTAACAGTAATAACATCTTCTTGACATCACAAACATTCACTTGGCAGTACTTGTGTGATATACATAGTAGCATCAATATGTAACAAGCAGCATTAACTTATTATCAAACCCTAAGCAGTAATTTCAAACCATATTTTTCCACCAGTAGGATTATTCTTATTCAAGTAATGTTACTTGACAAAAGAAGTAATCAAAGTATCATTCGTGTCTGCACCAGTAATCATATTCGTCCAAATGAAGTAGAGTTACTCCATCTTCACAATTCAACCAGTGGGTGGAGTCTATCATTCGTAACCTTTATACTTCATATAAAGAATTAAGGTTTTATTCAAATCAAATCAAAACCATATTAATACCTTCATGTAAAACAACCAATCTCCTGATTAAGTGCAAAGATGCCACTGAAAACCCTAGTCGAATTAGGGTTTACTCCAAACCATGTCACAACAGTAGCAGTTTTAATGAACTTCTAGCTTCTTCATTAAGTTGTGTCATAACTTGCTTGCATCTTGAGCTTGTCATGTTTGCCACATATAAACCTGGAAGAAAATTTGTTTTGCCAAACCCTAAACATTGATAGAATCGACTTTGTAAAAAGAATTTAGGGTACGTGTAGCAACGATCATACAAACACCAACCAAGCACATCACGACCTGGTAGAATAAGTTGGAATGATTTAAAACCCTAAAGACAACACGAACTTCATGCAAACTGAATTAGGGTTTCACCAAAATCGCCAATAACCTTGTTCATCATATATTCGACACCAAAAACCTTGTAAGATCCTAGATCGAGAGCCACGAGGCTTTGATATTAATTGTAGAGTCTGTTAAAACTCCTTAGATCGTTTAAGACTCGAGAATGATTAGTTCTCATCTAGGATAATGATAACACAGATTGAATATTTGCACAGCGGAATTAATAAGGAATGAATCAATGTTATCACAAGGTTTTTCTTTTATTCAACACAGCCCCAAATACTATTTAATCATAATAGATTGGTTACTCTTAACTAGTAACAAGGATTAACAATCCTTATGGCTAAAACACTATAGACGTCTATCTTTTCTACTATACAATACAAACACACACTACACCTTTGGTACACACAGACTATACTAGTCGACTCTCATGTATTTTTTTTATCTAAACCTATGTCTATGATCTCTTTATATAGGGAGAGATCAAGACTTACAAAGGAAGTAAATCAATTAGATAAGGAAACTATTTAAATCTTTCCTAATCTTTATCTTAAAGATCTTTGACCAAATCTTCCATTATTTGTAGATTTCACATCTTGACAACTTTGGTCCTTATGTTTCATTCTTCTTCTTTAAGCACATGTAGTTTTATAATCATCAAATCAATAAACCCAACAAAAGGACTAACGATGTAAAGAAATCCAGTTAATTGCACTAATGGACATCATAAGAAGGATCTAGAAAATGAAATCAATGAAGAGTTAATGATCTAGCCAAAATGTGCGCCGCACTTGCCCATTGTGCGCCGCACTTGACAACAAATTTATGAGGTCGAATTAAATACCAAAGTACGCCGCACAATTCCACAAGTACGGCGCACTTTCATGACTGTTACATAGAAATCATTATGAGAGCCATTACTTTGCAACCTTTGGCTTGCCCAACTCTTATAACTAATGATGGACACTTCCTTATAAATAGAGAATGAAATTTGCTTCTCAAATCATCCCTTGAATCATCACTCATCACTTTTCAATAGTTAGGAAGTTGTTCTTTAGGAATTGTTGAAGAATAAACCTTATTCTTCATCACGTTCCAGGTTTTGGTAAAAGAAGAGTGCCATTTAATCTCAGAAGGAGGTGTTAGAAGTTGTTATTGTTACTATAGTTGAATTCACAAAATCATTGTAATTTCCATTCGAAGAGATATCTTGTAAGCAGGAGCACTATTTGCTATTTGATCTTGGTATAAACATGTTTCCCTATTTCCTTATTATGGATTTTGTATCATTCATACTTGTTTTGTGTGTTGTTCTTATAAATATGGAGTAGACTAACATGTTTGGTTAGGAAATTTATGGGTAATTTGGATTAAACTTGGATGAACTATTGAATTTTGGAACTTATCACATATAAACTTTATATTTTTACACCCGGACTCTTAATCGTCATTTAATCATCATACTAGATCAGATATAGGTTGAAAGACTCCGACTTTATATGTTTGGTTTCCAAGTTGTTTGTCTATGACAACTAGATCTTAGCCTTGTGAGGATTGGCTAATAAAATGATTATTAACCCGTGTATAAAAAGGTTTAATGCTTAACCACATGTCTAACGTACTTGGTTAAGAAAGTTTATATTTATTATTTCCTAACTTGAATTGAACCTAAAGCATTTTTTATAATCAAAAGTAAAGGCCGAAAGGATTTTTGATTATAACAAACAGACAATCCTTTTAAGTGAACTAACCAACTCTTTGATCGATTATATTTAAATTCATGAACCAAATATCTATCCAAGTTTATCTATCTCTACTCTAGTCTCCCAACCAAACATTCCTTTATATCTTGAATTTTAATCATTATCTTTAGACCCGTGACAATTTATAAGATAATTCCTTTCATAACATTCTGACTTTACTTAGAATTACCAATCCCTTGGGACGACCTGGTCTTACCTTAAAAACTATACTATATATGGGGGTTATACTTTTACCCGTGTGTTTTCCTAATAGTATTAATCGGTAATTTCAGTCTTATAAATTTAAAGCTTTTGAAACACATTAAAGTTTTTGGCACCGTTGTCGGGGATTGAATTCATTCTAGGATTAGTCATTATTGTGTTACAAATCAAAACTTTCAAACTCATCGTACAGTTTTTTGGCAAACTGACCTAATTTTTCATCTAAAAGTACGCCACACAATTCCATTGTGCGCCGGTTTTTCTTTGAAAACTAAACGTACGCCGCATAAAGACCAAGTGCGCCACACTTTTTGTGGATTTTCACAATATAAGTAAGATAAAAGCACACTGAATCAGGAACCAAAAACCCCAAACCCCTCAAATCTTTATTTCTGACCATTGAAGATGTGGAATTTATTCCTTGTTTTCATAGTTGTTAAAATCTTGAACTACCATTTGTATATTAAAACCAAAAAAATAAAAAATAATTGCTTTATGATTTATTCGCTTACATTTCTAGATTATAGTATAACACCCTGTGTTTTCAAGTCATTGACGACGTCAACAAATCCGCAATGTACTTTTTGTAATGTACGTGTTCACTTTAAATCATAAGCGATAGGTTAAATCGCGTACGCCAAAAATTAGCGTTCAATGTAAACGGGCATCAAACAATTAAATGTTTACATCAAGCAAGGGTTATATAATTATTTTGAGGATAATTATTAACTTTGTTCATTTTATTTTTATCGGATACGTAAAGTGTATACGTTTCGCGATAAATTGCGTTTAGGCACTCCCGGAACCACAAAAACTTTTCTACGCTTCAACAAATACCCACATTTATACCCAATACATAAAATTTACTCAAATATATCATGTATAGCTCTATTATGCCGAAATTCTTGCAATGGATACAAAGTTATACAAGTGATATAAGGAAAACTCTTCCATTTGGTCAATGTACTTCACTTGCTCATTAATACCACACCATGCCTTGTTTCTTTGACCTAAAGACCATCCCTAAGACCATGACCCATCCCTAAGACCATAACATGTTCCCTTGACTAGATCTACTCTTTATATACATGTATACATAAGAGAGATAGCACATACATGCTTTAACACTTAGTAAAAATCAAACAAACATCCCCTTTTCCTCTCTATATGCTACGGCTCAAAACCAATCCCCAACCAAATCCATAGCAATTTTTATACAACCCATACACACTTATACACATCCATTATAAGACATTCTAAGGTATTTCCAAGCATTGGCTAAGCTTTTCCAAGTATTACTCAAGAAAAAGGAAGCTAGGGTTTTGTTAAGTAATCAAGGGTTTTTATTTGTGCAAGCTTTGGTTTTGTGGCTAAACAAGGGTTTAGCACTTGATTATCACCATCATCATTCATCATAAGGTCTATTTGAACTCTTTATGTTCTTATAATTTTCATTTTTAAGCATATGGTTATTCTATTTAGCTTAAATCACCATTTAGGATTTTGATCATGTAAAAAGGAGTTTTTAATTGTTGTCATCATAATGTACACATTTATATATCCTATGATGTTAATGACATCATGTTAAAATGGTCACACAAGTGATTTACACTCTTGGTTAAACATGAAAATGATTATGTATTAATTAGGGTTTACAAATTTCATATAATATGTTACAAGTTAAAGAATTATTTATGACAAGTTAAGGTTAATTATGGACTTATGATAATGTTGTATGGTTGTTAATATAAGAGTATAAAAGATGAGAACACTTGTACACACTTAGTTTATGTATAAAAATGATTATGGACAAAACTAGTAAATTAAGGTTACTTAAGTAAAGTTATGGTTTTAAAGTGTGATAATAGATTTGTTAACATGGGTAACTTGGACATTTGAGGGCTATTATGGACACATGAACTCCAAGATATAAATGATATATAACATATATGATATATAAGACTTGTGGTAAAATACAAAAGTGGTAAAGTATAAAGAAAAGGTTAAAAATGGATTCAACAAGCTCAACCAAACATTCTGTCCAAAATCAGAATATTTACCTATTTATTTTATATTTTTATAAGATAATACAATTCACGACGATTCCGAAAAGGTAAGAAACTTGTTAAACGGATTAATAACAAAAAAGTTACGGTAAAAACAAGTTATACGTTAATAAACGGAGTCGTAAATGAATTTTTATAAAAACATTTTTATAAAAATTATAAACAGCAAGTGTTGATATTTTTAACAAATTATACATATTTTTAGGATTCCAAAAAGATAAGAATCGTAATTTTTCAATTAATAACGAACGAGTTATGAATTTCGCGAGTTTACGATAATTAATACTTTTATAAAACTATTTTTATAAAAGTTACTATTCATGGCAGAAAGTTATATTTTTGTAAACCTCCTAAAATTATAGAACTTTCAAATACGAGAACGTCCTCGAAAGAATCGTTAAAAACGGAGCTATAACGAATAAAATACGACATTTACGGGTTTTACGACAACAAATACGAATTATATAAAACTCATGTCTGTTATGAACAGTAAAAGTTACTGTTCATCAGGGGACAAAATTTATGAAAATGTCAAATATCGATAACCCGTCTTAATACGAAAAGATGGGCATAAGAAACGCGAGAATCGGGCTTAAAACGCAAAAGTTATGCTAGTTTTACTAAAACGGTAATTATAAACGTTTTAACTTATTAAACACAATTTTACCAAAACCATTAGTTGGTGATTGAGCTATATAGAATATTATGTGGTTATCAAAGTACTATATTACTAGGGAGTTTCATAATGAGGCCTCTTCGGATGGCGTATCGACGAGTTGTTGGATTTTACGATTTAAAGTTCCTAACTTCCACGAACGTCATGTCATGACCTCACATATATGATAGCCTAACTATAGTACGATGTAACGAACTATAAATTATAATACAATTACTACGTACAATACGACCAATATAGATTAGGTTTCTTCGATTCCTTCGTGGCGCATTTTCAATTTTAGAATACTTGTAATGATTTCCATTCACAACGAAGGGAGTTCATAGTTCTCGCATTACATCATTTTAATGTTTAATAGAAAAAAACCCGCAGAAGGAGAATACATGCTCTTTTACAAACTAGTATATTCTACTACAAAAGCTTACATACTATTTTTTAACTAAAGCATTGATTTTTACTACATGAATTGAGATCTTTGAATACCTACCCTTTTGAAACCGTGAATTTGAACAACATGAAGTTGTTTTACAATGGGACAAACAAGTGTTTCTAAATTGTATGCCTAATCCAGATTACTGCCTGAACATTATTGCCTAAGTAGTCACTATATTGCCACTTAAGTCCCTACTTTTCATGAACCGTTATTGCTTTTTATAGTGAGCAGCTAATGTTAAGGATAGATCTAACGGGACTAACAATCCCACCCTTACTTGGTCACTAGTTTATCGGGTGCAATAACATTGAGAGATGTTAGGGTGTTGGCAAGCATCCTATTTTCTGATTGGGGCACAAATCTAGTTAAGGCTTCGATGTCATGAGCTTAGTGCAATAATGCAAAGTGTTGGACATGATGAATGTGTTTCTCTTGTCTACCTTACTTGTTTTGGATTTCTGAATACGTACTTAGTCCACCATTACTTCGATCTTGTGGTCCACTTTTAAATACTTCTTGACTTGATGAATCAACAACTTGGATATTGGAATGGATTTCGGAATAACACTTTAACTGTTGTAAACGCTACTTTTCTTCTGAAACATTTCTTAAATTATTTCAATATTGCTTTTACTTAAACCTATGAATTCACCAACATTATGTGTTGGACGGTTTTAGCATGTATTTTTTCAGGTTACAATTTGGCTGTAGAGCATTGGGAGCATTCGAGTCCGCGGTATATTATATATTTTTTGAAGGCTTAAATAATCTTGAGAACAATTGACAAACGTTTTGACAATGTTTTCTATACTTATTATAAATGAAACTGTGCAACTCTGATCTTTTATTAAATAGAATATGAACTTATTTAAAACGTCCTTTTAAGGTCGTTTTCCGTGACTTGTGTTTTGTGCCCTGAAGTAGCACCCCAATGTTACCAATCCGCTGCGTTGTCCTGATTTCTATGGGGTGTTTACAAAAGATGCGGGGCAAGAATAAAAGATCTCCATTGTGGTATGCTTCGAATCTTCAAAAGTGACATTCTTTAATTGTGATGGAAATACGTCTGTAAAAGCACACAATTGAAAAATATAACGCCATTTATCATGGACGTAGTCAAATATCTTCAAAATTAGCTTAAACACAATAATATTACCAAACTCTTTACTAACACTTCATTTACATCTACAAAAAACGCACAACAATTACCTCAAGAACGAGTTATATCCCCCCCCCCCCCCCCCCCCCCCACCCCCCCCCCCCCCCACCCCACCCCCCCCCACCCCCCCCCCCCCCCCCCCCCCCCTACCCCCCCCCTCCCCCCCCCCCCCCCCCCCCCCCCCCCCCACCCCCCCCCCCACCTCCCCCCCCCCCCCCCCCCCCACCCCCCCCACCCCCCCCCCACCCCCCACCCCTCCCCCCCCCCCCCCCCCCCCCCCTCACCCCCCCCCCCCCAAAACGAAAAATACAAAAAATAATATAAAGATACATACCTTATCATCATATGAGATAATCAGATATATCCAGATCGATGAGATGGGGGCAAGAATAAAATGATCTCTATTGTGTATGCTTCGAATATTCAATAAGTGAATTCTTTAATTGTGATGGAAATACGTCTGTAAAAGCACCAATTGAAAAAATATAAACGCAATTATCATGGACGTAGTCAATATCTTCAAAATTAGCTTTAAACACAATAATATTACCAATCTTTATCTAACTCTTCATTTACATCTACAAAAAAGCATAACAATTCCTCAAGAACGAGTTATATCCCTTATACATATAGAACACCTATAATAAGGTACCAAGTTCAAGAACAAGTTATATCCCTCATATAAATTAATCCCTTGGCAATCATTACTTCAACCAAGTACAAATAGATTTTTTGTCAAACAAAAATCAACGAACTACAAAAAATCAATAAATATCAACCAACTACAAAAAATTAACGATTAATTAAATTGTTAGTCAAATAAAAATCAACCAACTACAAAAAAATAATATATAAAATAACTAAAAAAAGTTGCAGATCTTTAAAACCTATCATTATTCCGGTACCTATTAATTTAATCAAACCAAATTAGAATACCTTGCCTATAACCATAGTTTGGATGCGTTATACACTATAACATGAACCATGCCCTTAAAAGGGCGATGAAAAGGGTCCGGAAATAACGATAAAAGGGTGATGAAAAGGATGCGTAAATCACTAATTTTTTTAATGGAGGAACAGAGAATGGAGTAGTAGGTTGGCGTGTGGACATGGATGATTGTGGAAAAGCAATATTAAATTAAGAAATTAAATTGGATGAGTGAAAATAGGGAATTTAATGTAGATTAAAAAAAGAGATCAGGTTTGACTTTGAATAAGTTGTGTTGTATTTTAATCATTTGACTTTTATATAACCTATTTATTCTTGATTGCTTAATACAAGGAACATTTAATGTAAATGGTTAAAATGAAATTCCTTTATTGCCCTTTAATCAATTATTTAATGTAATATGAAATTATAATTAATTACAATTATGCCACAAGCTTTAATAACCATTGATCAAAAAAATAAAGGGCCCAGATTGATTTAAAATGGTTCTGTAAAGTTCTGCACCTTAAATGAGTTCTCAATATAACACTTCACTATATATATATATATATATATATATATATATTGAAATATATATATATGATTTGCCTTTTTAATTTACCCTTTTTATAAATATATATAAATAAATATATAATATAAATATATTATAATATTATATATATATGAAGGTGTAAAATAAAAATAGACAAATATTCGTTAGAAAGATAAAAAGAAAACTTTTTTTAAAAAAGTTCTCGAAAAATTCCAAAAAAACCTACTTCTTATTACTCAGGTATGGAGTTGGTGCATAACGAACTTTTGTAAAAGAAGTTTTTTCTAATTTTGATTTTTTATACGTTTTTTTTAATGCGCAAAAAAAGAAATTTTGAGCACAAAAAAATTGATTGATGCACAAATTTTTCGACTTGTTATAGTTTTGATACGCAATAAAAGTTTTGATGCGAGCAAAGACAGAAAGAAGTTTGTACAAGATACGTATTTTGATAGCCACAAAAAAACCAGATTTAATGCAGAACAAAACGTTTTTATTCATAATTTGTTTTGTGGCAAAATTATCCACCTTTTATAAAAACTTCCTTTACAACTTTTTCAACCAAAATGCCACCAACAATACATACACGATCTTGAGGAATATTTTCCAGAATTTTTTAAGAACTTTTTTTTAAAAAAAAACTTTTTATTCCTTCTCACAAATATTTATCGTTTATTTGATCTTTATCCTACACACATCGAAATAAACGCACCACAGCACACCACACTAACAATGCAAGAAGCACACAGCGCACACACACTTGGTCTCTCAATCTTTAATAAAATACCTATGCATCCAAGTGTTTATATTAATCTTAAAATAACTATTCTAGTTTGTTTGATAGAAGTGTGCAATTAAATAACTTTGTACCATCTTATGTTCTTAAATAAAATAACACTAACATGACCTATCAGGGTATATTAAACTTAGAGGATCTCAAACTTTAAATAAAATACTCTAGCATCCAATGAATCAATAACCTTTTGTGGTTTTTCATTTGGGTTTAATATACTTAGAGGCATTTAATTGGTGAAAAATATCTCATATTCTTCCCAGAAAATTTTTCAAAAAAGAAAAGAAAATATTGAAAATCCATTTAGTCGCATATTTTTTCAACATTTTTCAAAAAAAAGTAGTCGCATTTTTTTCAACATTTTTAAAAAAAAGTGGAATTCTCATTCTAATTTTTTTTCAAGATTTTAACATAAAAATCGAAAAGTCCATTTTATCATTCTCATTTTTTTCTTCTTTTTTTAATAGAAAAATATAACTCTATCTAAACGGATTTTTAAAATTCTCAACTCTTTTCTAGAAAAGAATAACAATTCCCTTTTTAAAAAATTTAAAAACGAAAAAACATGAAAAAATTTCACCAAATAAACGTCCCCTTAAGGATTGATAGTTGATAACTCATCACATGTGTTTTTATAAAATTAGGCCCTCACATTATAAAATTAGGCCCTCACATTATAAGTATACGGAGGTGATATATACACCATAGTGTGCACACCACTTTTATTGGTGTATATATCATCTCCCGTAGGTGATATGTACACAACGGGTCAATAAACACCAACTACGATTAGTACTACACCGGCATACAATCTCAAACAAATTTAGTACATTTCTTTCCTTGTTAATTAAAAATAGTTGAAATATTGTTCAACTTTCAAATTATGTATGTAATCTGCTTCATACAATAAGTTTACATACAAAATGTATGTAATCTAGTACAAAAGGTAAGCTTCCATAATACTATTTAAATCTATAAACTGATGATAGAATTAACATGTAAAGATACCATTCCAATTTAAAGCTATAAATTGATGATAGAATTAACATGTAACGATACAATTCCAAAAAGGTGTAGGCTTATTGGGAAAAATCCAAAATGACTCGTTTCCACCCAACTCTTGACCTGGCACACCTGTTTGTATTACCTTCGTTTGTCAAGAGGGAAGTGTCGAGATTTTTGAACTTTATCGTCACTGACCATGCTTCAAAACCATATTTATCATCTCTCCCCGCACAAAAGATAACAAAGAGGTTGAAATATGTTGCAGGAATGACTATAAATTTAATAGCATATGATTTTCTTTGAATAAATGGAATTAAGATTTTCGACATATGAATAACATTTTAGACGACTTTCAACAAAATTTATCCGCTTGACATCTTTGACATGTTTCATTTTTACTTTAAATTTTTTAATATGACCCATTGAAGTTTTAGCAGAAACTAAATACACCCATCCTCAAAGAAATGGGTTAACAATTCCACATCTAGTGAAATAGGATAAGTAAGAAAGAATGATAACGTACCAAAATCTCAAGCCTTATAGACCACATGAAGCTGGAGACCCACATGTGTAGCTAATTTTCCAAGTATTCTTTACATTTCATCTGATGTATCCATTGGAATGTTGTATGAAAATAGCAAGTCATGTGCCATTATAACCAAATTCAAATTCAATGTGAGATAAACATCACTAAGCCACCAAGTACGGGCGCCACGCAAAAAAGAAACCAAATAAATCTAAAAACAAAGCTGAAGCAAGAGTCATAAAAAAGTGTGAGCTGAATTTGTTTGTTATTGCTTTCTAATAGTTTCAAAATTCAACTATTCTCTTTCAGTGTTTGTCAAATAGCATGAACCACAAACGCACACGTATGCCTCATTAGTCATGATATGGTTCATAGAACAGCCTCTTCTAGTACAAATAGTTATATCTAACGATGATCAGATATTCGACTATCCATCGCCGTACATATTCGCAATGTTATTGTATTTTTTTTCTTACTAGTTTCCCTATGCTAGTTTTCTTATTATTTATATCATTACTACTTGCCCTTTGCTCAATAATCCTCATTAGGTTACTAACCATTCTCATTACCCACAAAAGTCTAAATCGTAATGTATTCTTCAATACAACACCAATTCTAAACGTGACCATTATACGCAATCGTTACATAACTTTAACAAAAAAAGCCAAAAAGGTATCATTATTCGAAAACAACCACATGTAAGATCAATGCAGACCAAACGTAAGCCAAAATACATAGAACAAAAATGCAAAACACGCACCTGTTGATGATGAACACTGTTCAAAAGATAAGTAGATCTACTTTATTACCCTGTATCAAAAATATGAATCGAATCAGCACCACAAATGACAACTACCTATTTATGTCTCGCAAAGTATTAAACACTGGTTTAAATAGTTAAAAAAGTGGGAATGTGCACGTGAGTTTGAAATGAGGGTTTTTTTTTTGTTGTCTACTTGTATGTTTACGTTATTATAGGCGCGCCAAATAAACGTTGAAGTAAGTATAAGATGGAGGAGAAAAAAAGACTAAAATGGGCCGGACCTAAGCGGACCATAATATTTTTTCGAATTGGATTTTTGAACGAATATTAAGGTTAAGAAATGTGTCCATGCGTTTGCAAATCGGGGGGGGCTGACATCAATGTGGTTCGAAGTTTTTTTTTATCGCCTACTTGTATGTTCCCCATTATTATGCTCGTGCTTTAAATCTTCACTAAGTAAAAGAAAAAGAAAAGAAAAAACCCAAATGGGCCGGCCCAAAAATAGAAGCCCTAAGAAAACCCTATGGCCCGAGCACTGTTAAAAATGAACAGTGAAAAGCATGACAAAAACTATGTCGTTTTAAACTTCTAATAAGTATATGTATAATAGTTATATCTAACGAAGACCATATATTCGACTATCCATCGCCGTACATATTCGCAATGTTATTGTATAGAAGTGCAAAAATCATCTTTGTGGTTTGTCAAAAAACCGTCTCACGTCCCTCGTTAAATAATTGTCCAAAACACATCCCTCCGTCAATGTTTTGGGACACGATACATCCCTTGGACTAACGGTGCAAAAAAAAATTCGTTAAGTATTAACGAGCGTCTAATTTTTAACGGTGCAACTATATAGGAGAGTATTGTTGTCTTTTTGCTGCCACATGGATGATTTTTGCACTTCTCTCTTAAAAAAAAGATCTTGTTTGTTTTTTAATTTAAAAAAAAACTTTTTTACATTATTATTCGTAAAAAAATTTAATTTTTTTTACAAAATCTTAAAAAAAAGTGCGAAGTTTTTTAAAAAATTTTAAAAAGTTTTGTAAAAAAAAATTTTAAAAAGTTTTTAAAAGTACGATTTCGGTTCGATTATTTTTAATTTTTTTTTTAATTTCGTACATTTTTTTAAAAAATTTGTACATTTTAAAAACTTTTAAAAAAAATCGCACTTTTAAAAATCTAAATTTTTTGAAAAAGATTTAAATCTTTTTCATATTTTTTAAAATGTACAAAAAAATTAATTTTAATTTTTTTTAAAACTACGATTTTGGTTCGATTATTTTTAAAAAAAAAATAAAATTTTCGAACTTTTTTTACAGAACTTTATAAAATTTTTTGTACATTTTAAAAAATACGAAAAAGATTTAAATCTTTTTCAAAATATTTAGATTTTTAAAAGTGCGAATTTTTTAAAAAAAAGTACAAATTTTAAAAAAAAAGTTTTCTAAAATAAGTACGAAATTTTTATTTTTTTTAAAAAAAATAATCTAATTGAAATCGTACTTTTAAAAACTTTTTATAAATTTTTTTTCACAAAACTTTTTAAATTTTTTTAAAAAACTTAACACTTTTTAATATTTTTTTTATGATTTTGTAAAAAAAATTAAAATTTTTACGAATAACAATGTAAAAAGGTTTTTTTTAAATTAAAAAACAAACAAAAATTTTTTTTTAAAAGAAGTTCAAAAATCATCCATGTGGCAGCAAAAAGACAACAATACCCTTATATATAGTTGCACCGTTAAAAATTAGACGCTCGTTAATACTTAACGGAAAAAAAATTGCACCGTTAGTCCAAGGGATGTATCATGTCCTAAAACATTGACGGATGGATGTGTTTTGGACAAATTATTTAACGAGGGACGTGAGACGGTTTTTTGACAAACCACAAGGATGATTTTTGCACTTCTCTCTTTATAAAAGTTTGCAATGAACCTAAGAATATCTTGTTTAGACTGGGGCGGATACGGGATATCGAGTTTCCATCCGGGACGGTCTTTCCGCCAAACCAAAAACATGCATGTACGATTTATAGTGATCTGCAAGCAAGCCCTCCTGTTTTGTCGTTGAGAAGTATATTATTCTATTGCCAAGCGTGTGATCTTTAATTTATTCACCTTTTGCTTAAGAAATGCTTTATCTTTTCCTTGATGTCCAAGAAATATCATTATATGCAGTTCTTTTACTCAATTGTTTTATACATCGAATGCAAAAGTCTGGTGTTTACTTCTAGTTTTCCCTAAACGTAGAAGATCCACTATAGAATACAAATATACAAAGTATATGTTCATCTATTAATGGATCTCTAGAATATACCAAAAATTCGCTGTAATTTAATAGTTTTCTTATAAGATTTATTGAATCAGATATTTTACTGTTTAGGAAGAATGAATTACTATCATTAGACGTTTTAAAAATGGGAAAAAAGCATTTCCGATTGAATTATAATGATATGACGCAGAGGAAAGCCGGGAGGAGATTTCTTTGTGGCCTGTTATATGATGGAAGCACTGAACGAATGTTTGTGGCAAAAAAGTTATTTTCCAATACCACGTTTATTGTTTTTATGAGGCGAGTAGACCAAAGGCTCGTTGGTACATAATGCATAAAATTATGATTAATGAAATGATGAACAAATTCATATGTATTTGGACAACAATTTTTTTTTATAACAAATAAGTTACTCGGGTTAGAAAAACAAATTGAAACAATCTTCTTAATTGTATGAACCATTGTTCGCAAAACGTACGACTGCTTAAAGGATCATGCACCAACCAGTAATACGATATCCAGGTAATAAAACATGCATGACCTAGGACTAAATTTATTCATCAATAAAAAATATTATCATATAGCCACGACCACTATAACAACAGTCTTTGCACTTAATTAGAATGAAGAATGTTTTAATGTACTGACTTCATTACCAAGTAACCATGAAATTGGCCAAAGGGAACATAAACATATACCATTGGCCCATTGCCGATAGAAGTATTAGAGCCCCAGTTGTCATAACACCATAACATTATTTTTTGACTGTCACGTCAGCGTCACATCAGCATAACACCAACACCAACACCACTCCTCTAATCATAACACCAAATACACACCACTCACCTTTATTTTGTAAAACCCCCAAAACCAATAATTTCATTATTTTTAACAAACTAACCATTTCATTCATAAAATTCAAAAACACATTAACAAAACTAAAAAAAACACACATTAAAAAAAAAAAAAAATCCGAAAAATAAAACATAACGCCCCGCGACTAATCCTTCTTCCGATGCTTGTTCAACTTGCGCCAACTATGGTTCATAAAGTTTTGTATGGAGACTAATAAAGCGTAGCTTTGTCTCTTAAATTCTTTTGCTTTACGACGTTGGGTTTACACAATCGATTCGATCCACACTGTTTGCATTGACCTTGCAGGATTAGAATATACACATGTTTCATGTCCAACAAAAACCGACCATATTTTGATCTTCAAAAATCATGTTATGCTTATGATTGCCAAAGCATACAAGAATTCTCCGTAATGTTTGACCTTCGTATGCACGGTGCCGAATTTTGAAAAAGTCCCCAACGTCCTTGGAGAACACCGAAAGCACGTTCGACATCTTTCCGTGCACTTTCTTGACGCTATTTAAAGTATGTATCTTCGGATCAGTTGCCAACCCCCCCGGAATGTATTTGACGAAACTACTTGCCCACGCCTGGTAAATTCCAAATCGGCCAGTAATACCCATTACGATACCAACTCCGTTTATACCACATACGGAACCCCAGGGGCTTAGTCATCTAATGGAGGTCGTCGAATAACTAGAATTATCTAAAACATTAATATCGTTATTCAGCACCCGTCATCCCATAAAACGCATGCCAAATCCACAAATCTTACGAAGCTACAGCTTTAAGCATTATAGTAGGGTATTTTTTTATCACCCCTACCGTATTGACCTTGCCATGACACTGGACAATTTTTTCATTCCTAGTGCATAACAATCAATACTTACAAGCAATTCCCGTAAAACCATGAACATTGTTATGCTTGTTGTTGTATTATTACAACGTCTTCAATGTTGGATTTTCTTAAATACTTCGGCATAAACAATTCTATGATGCACAAATTAAAAAGAAAAATAGAGCATCCGTGCAATATGCTCCACTCATTTGCAAATCTTCATCAAACTCGTCGGGTGTGCTGTCGTATCGCCATTTGATCGTAATGACAGCTAATACTTCATAAACACGAATACTCATTCGACCCGTACAATCGAGTCGAGATGGTGAAGAAATTGAAAAAGTGTGGGAGAGGAAATTAGCCCGTAATAACTTGAAATGCCATTGACAATTTTTAGAAAAAGTTTACGGCTCAAAGACAAATCTTCTCCGAAAAATAGTATAACGGATACGTACAGTGATCCATCAAAATAATCAGCCCGAGCACGTCTTTCGGTCATCTTCACTGGTCCACGGAATATCGGGGTTCGGGTCCAATCGTGGTATGAGCTTCTTGTTGTAAATAGCCATTCGTGATACTCGCAAGCTTTTTTGTAAATAAATGCGTCGGTTTCCTCATTCGATAAAAAAAACGTTTCGAGACCAATATGATTTTGGAATTCATTGTGGAAAGATTTTTGTAATAGTGTTTTTTTGTTGTAAATTTGGTGTTTTTTTTTGAGAAAATAATTATATAGGTATTGAAGTATTTATAATGAGTTGGGGTGGGGGGGGGGGGGGGGGGGAATGAATTTTTTTTAAAAAAAATAGCCGTTATGGGTTGTTTTGTAAATTTATTAATTTTTTTTAATAAAACTAGCCGTTAGCGAGGTGTTTTGTAACTTTTTAAAAATAAAGGGGGAAATTAAAAACATTTATATAGCCGTTTTTTTTGGGGGGGGGGGAATGAATTTTTTTTAAATACACTCCAACGCGCGTTAGCCGGCCAACGCCGAGCCCAACGCTGTTGGGCAACGTTGTTGGGCAATGCCGTTTTTGGGCGTAGTAACGCCGGTCAACGCCGTTGCCGGCGTTACTACACCGAGAGCTAATGCAATTGCCAAAACCTAAAGTTTATGATCTACTTATTTGACTTCCCCATCATTCCATTTATTTATAATATCGTCTGATTACAAAACTAAGCAAATATTATTAGATTATAGTT